>JAGKTI010001066.1:0-25632 GCA_018397915.1 Birgus latro | reverse complement strand
CTTTTTCTTGGTAGGAACAGTATGCGGGTCCATGGCCCTTGGTTCCTTCTTCCTTGCATAAAAAAAAAAAAAAAGGTGGCTCAAGGATTATGTGGGAGTGAAAGATGGATTACAAATGTGGGTGATTGTGTGCATGTATGCACCAATGTAAGATCGTGCAAGCAGACTGAGAGAAGAGTTCTGGACAAATGTGGAAGCGTGCTTGGAAAAGTCTGATCAGAATGAGAGTGAGTTTTTGATTGGAGATATGAATGAAAAAGTAGGGAATGTGAAGGTGGGTGGAGTGGTTGGTGAGTGGGGTGTGCCAGCAGAGATGGATGAGAATGGCAGTGCTTTAGTGGACATTTGTGCCGGGAGGGGGTTGGAGGCAGCTAATATCCTCTTCAGGCACAAAATGATCCATAGGTATACGTGGCAAATGATGAGATTGGTGGATGGTGAACTGAATGAACGGAAGGCAATGACTGATTATGTGTGTGTGGATGAAAGGATAAGGTGTGTAATGGATGCAAGAGTATATAGAGGCTGAGGGAGTGGACTTTCGGACCACCACTTGATGGTTGTCAGAATCAAAGTCCAAACAAAATGGAGAAAGAGAAGGGAAGGACAGGAGGAAGTACTTCTTACAAGGAGGGTAGAAAAGTTACAAGAGGATGGAAAAAAAGGCAGAATATAAAAGGGAAGTTGAGAAGCGATTGGGTAAATATAGACTGAAGCCGTTGGGGAACATGGAAGGTGCGTGCAAGATATTCACAGAATATATCTGTGCAGCATGTGAGGTTGTGTGTGGGGTGAAAAGAAGATGAAAGGGGGTTCAGGGAACAGCATGGTGGACTGAAGAGGTGAGAGAGGCTGTGGTACAAAAGAAGAAAGCATACAGTGAGTGGGTGAGGAACAGGGACGTCGAAGAAGTTGAGAGACCGAAGAAAGAGTTATATGTAGAGAGGAGGAGAGAGGTCAAAAGATTACTAAGAGAGGGTAAGAAGAGAGTGGACGAGGAATTTGGATGGAATTTGAGTGTAAAGTGGAAGGAAAGTAAGAAAATGTTCTGGAACAGGGTGCAGAAGTTAGTTGATGTGTGAAAGATAAAAATGGTAGACTACTAGTGGAGAAGGAAGAAAAAGTAAGCAGATGGAGAGAACACTTTGATGAACTGTTGAACATAGAGAATGAAAGTAATGCAAGTATAAGTGGCTGGGGAGTGGCTGGGGAATGGCTGGGAGGAGGAGGGATGTGGGAAGAGAGGAAGAAATCAGTAGGATGGAAGCAGTGGAAGCAATGAAGAAAGTTAAAATGGAGAAAGCCCCAGGAATTGATGGAGTGTGTGGTGATGATGAAGCATGGGGGAGAGATAGTATTGGAACAGATGTGGAAGATGTGCAGACTGGCCTGAGAGGAAGGTAGAGTCCCAGAGGATTGGAAGTCAGGTATAATTATTCCCCTGTGCAAAGGAAAAGGGGAAAAAGAAGTGTGTGGTAATCATAGAGGCATTTGCCTTCTCAGTGTAATAGGAAAAGTATATGGTACAAAATAACAGAGGAATTAGTTGGAGAAGAACAGGGAGGTTTTAGGAAGGGAAGAGGTTGTGTAATCAGATAATCAGTCTAAAATCTTTAGTGGAAAAGTTTCTAGAGAAGGGAAAGAAGTTGTATGAAGCCTTCATGGATTTGGAGAAAGCATATGACAGGGTAGATAGACGAGGATTGTGGAAAGTAGTAAGAATATATGGAGTAGATGGGAAGTCGTTGAAGGCCGTGAATAGTATGTATGAGGGTGCTAAGGGTGCAGTGCGTGTGGGTGGTGAACTGAGTGAAATTTTCCATTTGAAGGTTGGATTGAAACAAGTATGTGTCATGTCTTCATGGTTGTTCAATCTGTATACGGATGGGGTTATAAAAGAGATACAAGGTAGGGCATAGGGCAATGGATGTTAGAGCGGCCCTAGTGAGAGAGGGCAGTGTTTGGAAACTCCCTGTACTGTTGTTTGCAGATGATACCGTGTTGTTGAGTGAAGACGAAGGGGAGCTGCAAGGCTTGGTAGATGAGTTTGGGAGTGTGTGTAAGAAATGGAATCTAAAGGTGAATGTAGGGAAGAGTAAAGTGATGGTCTTTGAGAGAAGTGAAGTCAGTGAATATACAGTGAGACTGGACAGGGAGGATATGGAGAATGTGAGTGCATTTAAGTACAGTGCACTCACATAATGCATGCACTTCTAACTCATGAATTATCTAACCCATGGTGTCCTTATCTAAGTCACCATTATCACCAAAGTCACGGAAAATGCTCTGACTCGCGTTTTCCCACTAGAAAATTACTTATTTCCAAGGAGATGTTTAACTCACGGTATTGTAGCTGCAACTTATGACTGGAAGCCAATCATATCTAAGCACACAGTCCTTGTGATTGTGAAGCCAATCAAAGCAATGCTTTCTCCACCCACGCCACCTATGCCTAGTGGCCAGTACTGCAACTAGGCCTGCCAAGCGGGATTTTTAGTCTACATGTGTATACCTACCTGCGAGCTTCTTCCCTTCCTTTTTGTGCTTTCCTGCTTTTTTTTGTGCTTCACCATGGCTGAAAACAATCAACCAAAGAGTTCTTCATCCAGGAAAGGACTGAAACAGAAGCCACAACTGAGCTACACCCAGAAAATAGAGCTAATTCAGAGGATAAACAACGGCGAGAGGAAGTGTTAAGTGAAGTGCTTGCATTTGTGGATATGGCCAAAGAAAAGATCAAAGCACATGACAGAAATGAAACAAGACGAATTGAAATTGTTTTAAATCTTGAGAAAGCTGTTGCCTGTTATAAGCTTGCTGAAGAAGAAGCATTAATGCAGCAGCAGCATGCGGCACCGTAGGATAGTGTGGCAAAACCGCTTAGTGTGCCAAAATCGCTACCCGTCTCTCATTGACGTAAACATTGTCATCAGTAGGATTAAGGTAAATGCTTTTCAGTATTGTTTATTATCGTAATAGGATATGTAATGCCGTTTAATATTGTTTATTATCATTATAAGATATGCAATACATACTTTTAAGACAGGATGTTATAGTGTTAAGTGGTGTTAAGAGGGGTTCTGGTAATGTTATACTAGGTTACCTGACACCATGGCAGAATCAAATATATTTTTCCCCATGAGGTGTGTTTTTTTTTAATTCACGTTTTTCCAACTCACGGTATGAGTTCAAAAGGAAATTACAGAGAGTTAGGCGAGTGCAGTGTACTTGGGTAGTGTGATGAGTAGGGATGGAAGTTCAGCAGGTGAAGTGTTTGAAAGGATGCAGCAGGGAAGAAAGTTTGCTGGTTCCTTAAAAGAAGTGATAAGAAACAGGGAAGTGAGCTTGGAAGTGAAAAAACTGCTACATGACAGTATTGTGATACCAACTCTAACATACAGAAGTGAGGCTTGGACCCAGCTGGAGGGACAGAAGTCAAGAGTGAGACCAGTGGAAATTAGTTATTTGAGAGGAGCCTGTGGAGTCACATGGAGAGACAGACTAACAAATGAGGAAGTGAAGGAGCGTTATGGTGTGGATGTGGATGTGATAGGACGAGTTAGAAGAAATACATTAAGGTGGTTTGGCCATGTGGAGAGAATGAAGAGTGAGATACTGACAAGGAGAGTGTATGTGAGTGAGAAGGAGGCCAAGGATGAAGGATGGAGTGGAGAGGTATATGAGAGAGGGGGGTGTGAGCTGGGAGCTGGGCAGTGAAATGGCGGGGGACAAAGCGACATGGAGGCGATTTGTTTGTGGCCACCCCTTACAGGATTAAGGTGTCTGGCAATAGATTGACAGACAGCAACATACTCTTGGAGAAATTCAGTTTCATGAGTCTTGAATATTGGTAGCTCTAGGGCAGTCATTAGTTCGTGGAGATTCACTTTGTGCTTCAGTTGCATGGTGAGGGAGCCGTGCAGCGAGTTCCACCGTGTTGGACAAGACAGACGCAAGGTGCAGTTCAATACGTTTTTAATCATTTCAACTGATTTCAGTCGTCCATTCATATTCCAAAGTGTGGAACATTTTCCCATCGCTGAGTGGGTGATGGTTCAAAATGAAGGCTTTAAAGCCTTTTTAGCATCAGTAGTGGCCAACAAACTTAGTGTATCCAATGTGCAATGTACATGTTTGGACAGGCTAAAACTGGTAAAAAAGTACAGTATTTACATTATTATATTTTTAAGATTTATTTATTTATTTTTTTATTTTTTAAATAACAGGAGAGGAAAGAAAAACAAATGAATAAAAAAAAAATAATCCATACACCAGATTACTGGCATCCTCCATTCATAAAATATCTGTAACAGTTGGACTTGAACAGCTGTAGGTTGAAGTTTGGGGGGAAACAACACTGGGGAAGCGAGTTCCAGAGAAATGCAGTTCGGAGAATAAAAGAATAATCATTAAAGTATTAAAATACTATATTTAAATACATGAAAACCAATGCATATAAACATTCTAAATACACAAATGTATTTAAATATGTATTTAAATACTGCCCAGCTCTGTTGATAAGAAACAGAGGCTTAAGTGTTGCAGCTGCACGAGGCTTGCATGAAGGAGTGTTAGTGCCAACTTTAACATATGGATGTGAGACTATTATGTGGCATGAAAATGAAAAGTCAGGAGTGAGAGCAGTGGAGATGGGACTGCTGAAGAATGTATGTGGAGTACAGAGAGTGGGTAGGATACAAAATATTGTAATGTGATTCATGAAAGATGTGGAGTGAGGAAGTCTGTGGACACCAGAATCAAAGAGAGTGTACTGAGATGGTATGGTCATGTGGAGAGAAGGGATAACAATAGTTGTGAAAAAGGTATACATGTATCTGAGAAATTTGGATGGAGAAAGGAGGCGAGGCAGGCCAAGGAGAAGGTGAAGGGATATGGTGGATGAGTGTTTGAGGAAGAGAGGTTTGGAAGTCGGTGAAGCTAGGGGACTGACAAGAGATTGAGCTGGCTGTTTGAATATTGTGAGAAGTGCATGATCAGGGATTAGGTACCCCATTTTAACGTGACAGCATTCAGATTGACTCTCGGATACGTTTATGTGAAGCTACAGAACGTGATGAATGTTTTCGGCATATCAGATGGAGCCAGGATTCCAGGGGCTGCCCTAGGGTGGGAAAGGAGGCCTGGATGATGATGGTGATTTCCTTTTTAGAACATACTACAATAAAGAACAACTATTCTGCTTTAAAATTACACCAAAACCAACATTCTATCATGAAAAGTGTATTTACACAGAGTGATCAAAGAAAAATATTGTAGCGCGAAGATGTGGGTCAGTGCGAGAGCGGTTGACTCTAGCACAGACATTATCTGCCCGGCCAAGAAACCTGAATGGGTTAATTACTTCAGTACGATGATATCTTTTACAATTTATTCTTTCTACAGCCAGGCAATCTGATTCATCCCCATCATATTGTAAGATGGTTAAGCTGTTGACGAAGAAAAAAAAAAAATTGCTAAAACTGGGAGTAGTATGTGCAAGGCTTACTTAGCTGAATTAAACATTTTTCAATAGCCTAAAAAAATACCCAAGTATAATAATAGTAGTCCGAGTTAAAACTGTTTCACTTGATGTAACATTATTGCTGCATGCATCCAAGAGAGTAAATGAAGAGTGCCAGTGTAGGGCTTACTTTGAAAAAAAAAAAACAAAAAAAAAAAAGGGAGAACTAATTCAAACTGAGATATAAATGTTCAAACTGCTGAGAAGAAATTGAAAAAATGCTGTACACGTACTACACATGCATAAACTGGCAGATCAAAAAGTAATAAAACTGTACAGTATTTCAAAATAAGAGTGAAACTGCAATTACAGTATATAATAAATATGCAGGGAAAGTATACAATCCAGCATACCCTTGAGAAAGCAAATGAAAAAATATATACAAATCACTATCTATCTATAGCCCGACGCCCTAATCCCACAAAGGATGGCTGCAGACAAAGCGCCTCCAAGTCGCTCTGTCACCCACCATTTCCCTACCCTCCCCCCAGCTCACTCCCCCCCTCCCTCATATACCTCTCAACTCCATCCCTCCACCTCATCCTCAGCCTTCCCCTCCCTCTCCCTACCCCACCTGCATACACCCTCTTAGTCAGTCTTTCATTCTCCATTCACTGCCGTAAAACATCAAAGGTAAGAGAGCCATAGACAGCTGAGGACCCAAGAATAATAATAAACTCCTGATTATCTGACATAACAGAACCAAAGGCCTGCCAGATACTGTCAAAATGCCAGGTGATGCAAAAGCCCCCCCTAGAGGCCCCTAACCCCCGCTGTTATAACACTTATCCACTGTCTAACCCCTACAAAATACTTTAAAACGTCAAAAAACAGCTAACTGACGTTCCTAATAATAAAATACTGTACTGTAATGTACTGTTAAGTACACTGTAATTTTATGTACAGAAGCAATTTCATGTTGACGATGATGATGATGTTTTGGAAGACTTGGAGTGCAATGTAGGCTTGTTTGTATATTGGTATCACAGAGGCAGAGAAATACAAAGGAGAGTGAGAGAATATCCACCTACCTGCTGCCAGCCAATGAAAAATCTGCATTAGAATTCTCCCTCCCCTGCCTTAGCCAGCCAAAACTTTTCTACTCCCTACTACTACATCTACCCTCCCTACCCAGCACCAACACCCTGTGAGCTGCAAGGCCCACAAACTGTCAATCCTCCCTCTTTCAACACTCCACCACTTTCATATTATGGTACAATATAACCCCATTCTTTGTGTGTGTGTGTGTGTGTGTGTGTGTGTGTGTGTGTGTGTGTGTGTGAGATTGGCTGGATGTTTGATGACAACAACTGTCTCACACCAGATAATAATGTACTTTCAGCCAGAAGAAAGGGTCCTTCATGCCGGATAATGCCAAAGACTTTATGCTTACTGCCAGATACCATTTTAATTCTGCCACTGGCAATGCTGGATAGTGCTGTATGCTGGACAATGCAGCACTGGATAATTGGAAATCTACTGTATACACACCATCATCATGAACATTTAACTTCACATGATCCAGACAAGTCTGGTTTTCTATTCAAGATAATGCCAGGTGGTCTTAATCAGCCAAGAATGAGTCATACGAGCCTAAGTGTCAATCATTTAAGTAGTTGATATATTCCACACATGAATATAACTGTCTCACAGTATCAAGATAACTACTAAAGAGTGACACCACTCCTGACACTCCTAAATGGGCTAATTCTTACAGGAGCAGATACTTCCCTGAGCTGAATAGTCATCTGATGTTAGCAAGAATAAAATCCAAATGTCATCCCACTTCAGGATGGGCAAAAGAATTCTATACTATACTGTATACCTAATTAGCAAAGATAAAAAATTTAAAGGATAAAAATTCAGTCAAAATATCAGTATGACTGAATATAATAGGGAGGGATAAATATCACAATTTTTTGTCAAAAACTACTATTCCTTCACTAACTGACACCTAAATAAAGGATAAAGGTATCATACTGCTGCCTTATGTCTGTGCACTTATGGTGAGTTATGGGGACTATTCTGGCTGCTGGCAAAATCTAAGGCAGCAGGTGCAACCTTCATTAGGTTCTAAAAATGAACTTGCTGTCTAGGGTCATGAAAACACTCTAACATTTCAGTCCTGGGGAAAGAAGCACTGTGTCTTACTTCGCATCATGTAGGCCTACTGGTATCCTCATACGATGGTAAGTGACAAGCAACCTCTGTAACAGTCAGCATTTTCTGTATCAGTCCTGTGAGATATTATCACAAGAATAATATGTGACTATAAACCTGGTAACCATCTACACAATCATCACATCTGGGGAGGGGACTCAACCGCAAGTCCAGAAAGTCTAAATCTAAGCTGTAGAGTCTCACACTTTTACAAGTCTTATTACATATCTTTGATTTCTTTTTTCAACAGTTTATAACCCCTGCTGGAAAGTAATTAGATGGTTTGGGCACTTGATTAGGTTTCCAGAACACAGGAAACTTTCAGCTGCACAATGTACAACTTCAGTGTTAAGGATTATCCTTAACTCTTTTCAGTACAATGATGTCTTTCTGTACTTGTGTGTCCTGGTTAATGGATGGATGCTGTAATCTTGGTGGTATTCCACTACTGCATATGGCTCTATCTTGATGCTCACTGATCAGATTCAAAGGTATCTTGTGCAGACAAGGAGCCCACAAGTGGTAATACTGTGCACCCTGGGTGAAGCACCTGTGGCATCCATCCAAGAGTCAAATCTTATGTTTCCATACACCTTGCCACAGGAGGGATTTTGGTCTGACCCTGGTGAGACAATGTTTACTACAACGGGGCACTGGATCACTACTAGGGGTATTTACTGTGCTATACCTGTAGGTTGGTCCCACAAAAGATGTTGCTTACTTGTGGTCAATGTTTCTGCCTGGCCAAACTGACTGCAGTTAAGCAGCAAAAACAGAAACAACAACAACAACAACAACCTCCATATATGATTTTAATTAGCTTTGGAAAGGCCTAATGAAGCATGGCATCATTATAATGATGGGAAAAACTCAGGTGGCAAAGAGGATAGTCATATATCACCAATTTTAGAGCATGTCCTAAACGCTACACCTGTTGCCATGATGTTGAAGTCAAGGTGGTCCATCTTTTGTAATGTACTACAGTGTGAGTCATTATGGTAAACAAAGATGGGCTAACTTCACCCAATGGGATGCATCTGTCACCTGCAATGCTACTGTGAAGGACTTAGGGCAACTTCTACCATGAACCTACTATTGTACTACTACAACTATTACTACTGCTACTGCTGCTGCTACTATCACCACTACTACTACTATTGCTACTGCTGCTGCTGCTGTAGCTACTACTACTACTACTATTAAAGGCATTATTATTATTGGTGGTGGGTTAGTGCCCCACCCAGTAAAAAGAACAAGCAAACAAAGCACCTCGGACCAGGATGGACCAAACGTTGACAACCAAGGAATGGACAAAGACATTCTAAGGATGGGAGCGTGGAATGTGAGGGGAGTGAATGATGAAGTGAAAGAGAGAGAGATTGTTCAGGTGCCTGGGGATACAAGAGTGGATGTATGTGGATTGACTGAAACTAAATGGGAATTTAAAAAGGCAAGAGAATGGGAGTATGGTTTAGGAACAGGTGCGGGAGTTAATGAGAATGAGAGGGCAAGAGAGGGAGTACATCTGATGATAAGTAAGAAGTGGAAGGAGATATAGTATGGAACAGTGGGTGCAAAGATTGTATGGGTGAGGATGAAAGTAGGTATACAAGCCTGGGCGATTGTATGTGTGTATGCACCGACAGAGGACCGACTGGCAAGAGTGAAAGATGAGTTTTGGGTAACCGTAGAGGCATGTATGGATAAGTTCGAGAGAAGTGAGAGTGTTCTTGATTGGAGACATGAATGGCAAAGTTGGGAATGTATGAGTGGATGGAGTGGTTGTGCCAGCTGAAGTAGACGGGAATGGTAATGCTTTGGTGGACATCTGTTCTAGTAAGAGGTTGGCAATAGCCAACACATTCTTCTGGCATAAGATGATCCACAGGTATACATGAAGAGTCAAGAGGAAGGTAGACAGTGAACTTGTTGAATGAAAGGCAATGATAGATTATGTGTGTGTGGATGAGCGAATGAGAAGACTAGTGTTGTATGAAAGAGTGTGGAGAGGGTGGGGGAATGGAATCTCGGACCATAACTTAGTGATGGCCAAGGTAAGGCTGCAAAGAAAATGGGTGAAGAGATGAAAGGGAAGACAGGAGGAAATAGCTCCTGTGAAAAGAGTGTAGAAGTTGCAAGAGAATGAGGAAATGGCAGAGTATAAGAGCATAGTGGAAGAAAGATTGGGAAGGTATGAGTTAGAACACATGGAAGGGGTGGAAGGAGTACGCAAGGTATTCACGGAAGAGATAGGTGCAGCGTGCAAGGTGGTTTGTGGAGTGAGGAGGAGATGCAAGAGTGTGCAAGGAACAGCATGGTGGAATGATGAGGTGAAACGAGCTGTGGAACAAAAGAAGAAGGCATATAGTGATTGGCTAGAGAGTATAGGTAGGGAAGAAGATGAGAGAGAGAAATGAGAAGTATATGTGTGCAGGAGAAGGGAGGTGAAGAAGAAGAGTAAGAAGAGCGTGGATGAAGAGATTGGGAGGAATCTGAGTGTGTAATGGAGGGAGGGTAAGAAATTGTTTTGGAAGAAGGTAAAGAAAGTAAGACAGTGTGAAAGGGAACAGAAGGGGAGTGAAAGATGGGAATAATAGATTGTTGGTGGAGAAGAGAGAGAAAATGAGGAGATGGAAGGAGCACTTTGAGGATTTCTTGAATGCAGAGAGTAACAGCAGTGTGAGCATAAGTGGTTGGGGAATGGCTGGGAGAAGAAGAGATAAGAGGAGGAAGAGATCAGTAGAGCAGAAGTAGTTCAAGCAATGAAGAACATCAAGATGGGAAAAGCCATATGAATTGATGAAGTGTGTAGTGAAATGCTGAAGTATGGGGGTGAGATTATTGTGAAGTAGATATGGAAGTTGTGTATATTGGCCTGGGAAGAGGGAAGGTTCCAGAAGATTGGAAATCAGGTATAACTGTTCCTTTATACAAAGGGAAAGGGGAGAGAGAAGTATGTGGTAACCGTACGAGTATTTGTAAATGGAAAAATATATGGTAGAGTACTTATTGATAAGGTTAGGTATATAGCAGTGGAGCTAGTTGGAGAAGAACAAGGGGGATTTAGGCAGGGAAAAGGGTGTGTAGATCAGATATTTGTTCTAAGATGTTTAGTGGAGAAGTATCTAGAGAAGAGAAAGAAATTATGCTGCCTTCACAGACTTGGAGAAAGCATATGACAGAGTGGATAGGCAAGGTATGTGGAAGGTATTAAGAATATATCGTCTGGCTGGGAAATTGCTGAGTGCTGTGAAGAGTATGTACGAGGAAGCTAGGGCTACGGTGCGAGTGGATGGTGAGCTGAGTGAGTTCTTTTATCTAAATGTGGGACTGAAACAGGGATGTGTGATTTCTCCATAGCTGTTTAATATATTTATGGATGGAGTTGTAAAGGAGGTGTAAGGCAGGGGTGGATGTGGGGGTGGCTCTAATGAATGAGGGTGAGGTGTGGAAGATTCCAGTGTTGCTGTTTGCTGATGAAACAGTATTGTTGAGTGAAGATGAATGGGAGTTGCAAGGTTTGGTAAATGAATTTGGGACAGTGTGTAAGAAGAGGAATCTGAAAGTTAATATAAACAAGAGTAAAGTTATGGTGTTTGAGAGGAACAAAGTCACAGAATGCACAGTGAGGCTGGATGGTCAGGATATGGAGAATGTGAGTGCATTCAAGGTACTTAGGTAGTGTGATGAGTAAGGATGGAAGTTTTGGGGATGAAGTGCTTGAAAGGGTACAGCAGGGAAGGAGGGTTGCTGGTTCACTGAGAGCAGTGATGAGAAACAGGGAGGTGAGTATGGAAGTTAAGAAGTCACTGTATGATAGCATTGTGATCCCAACTCTAACGTATGGAGGTGAGGCGTGGACCTTGCTAGAGGGGAACAAGTCAAGTGTGGAGCAGTGGAAATGAGTTTCCTGAGAGGAGTATGTGGAGTGACAGGATGACAAATGAAGAAGTTAAAGAATGTTGTGGGGTGGATGTGGATGTGATTGAGAAAATTAGGAGAAATAAACTGAGGTGGTCTGGACATGTAGAGAGAATGGAGAATGAAAAACTGACTAAGAGGGTGTATGTAGGTGAAGTGGAGGGAGAGAGAGGGAGGGAGAAACCAAGGATGAGATGGAGGAATGGAGCTGAGAGGTATATGAGGGAGGGGGGAGTGAGTTGGGGGGAGGGCAGTCAAATAATGGGTGACAGAGTGACTTGGAGGCGTTTTGTATGCGCCCACCCTTTGCGGGATTAGGGCGTCGGGCTACAGATGCACAGATTATTACTATATTATCACACATGAGCAGTGCATGAGGAATGATGTAGAAAAGAATAGTGGTGAACAGTGAGGATATCAAAAGTGCCTGGAGAGTGCAATATATCACGTTGCTGAATGAAGAGTTTGACTGGAACAGAGAAGGTTTACAGTCAGCCGATCCCGAGTTTGGCCTTTAGCCTTTAATTGATTCTGTTACTGTGAGTACGGCAATAGGCAGGAAGGTGACAGGTGTGTCTGGGTTGACTGCTGAAATGCTGAAGGCCTCAGGAGATAAAGGAGTGGGATTAGTTACTCCATCTATCCATCATCCAATCCTATGTTTCCCCGTGAGGAGCGTAGGAGCCAGGGCTGGGCAAGTTGGTCCTGACATTTAAGATGAGTGACCAGCCTCACTCATCCCTGAGTGGCATTATGTGAGCAATAAACCTCAACCACCCCTTTGATATAAACGTACACAGGCTCAGTCTGATTGGAGCACCTAAGTACCCACTAAACCACCAGGCGCCATAATTTGGTTATATGGTTATCACCCACTGTAGTAAATGGTTTTCTGGTGTACAGGAAACCATTTGGCTTGTTGCTCAGTGTAGAGTCACCTATAGGCAGAAGGAAGAGGAAAGAATGAAGGAGAGAAAGACAGAACTTATTTCATTAATTCGATTATAGGAAGGAGGCTGTAGTACCAGCCAATCAGGGTGGTACTTCCAAGGAGAATGGGAATGCTGGTGATAGGAAGAGCTGGAGCTCCTGTTTCACTGGTTACTTAACCATCCCCTTTTGGTGACCTTTTCAGCATGACTCCAACATGGAGAGTCGACCAGCATGCTCTCCCAAAGACTTCCTCTATCTTAAACACTACACCACATACGCTTTACACATCACACAACGTATCCCACTAAGTCACAGGGGTTGATGCCAGCAACGGCATGCGGTCAAAAAACTTTGCCTCCACCACCTAGTGGTGGACCTTTTGAGGGGAGGCATGATGAGGGCTCCCCAAGCATAGATCGCAGGACCAAGGTGAGATGGGGCTCGAACCTGTGCTAGAGGGTACAGACCATTGCGGTTCCCAGACTGTCATTTCCGCCCAATAGAGAGGGGCCTTCACTTGAGAGTAGCACCACAGGAGGTTGCCCTATCAATGGGTGCATAATGGCAGGGCAGTTACAGTGCTAAGGCATGCTTGGAGGATGTCCCTGTAGCTGTCCTGGCAGGGTGCCCCAAAGCCACTACCACAGCCACTGGTCATAGCTGACAGGCTAGGGGTCCCAGATCCACTGCCTGGACCTGGGACTGTGCAGTGGGTGGGGCCTGTGACATGTCTCTCCTCTTTATTATTTTTACTAAAAATGACCAAGTTAGAGAATGAAATTCAAAGCAAGCCTGAGGACACTAAATTGCCCAGGGGGATCAAAGCGGCATTGTGGAAAGTGGGTAGTCTGAGGGGCAGAGCTGGGGAAATGGTTAAGACATTGAGTAGGAGGTGGGTTGAGGTGAGATGTGTGCAAGAAGTCCAGTACAGAGGTGGATCAGCCAGAAAGACTGCTGGGAGGGATTGTTTTTACAAGTTGTTTTGACAGGGTAGAACAGACGGATATGGTGGTGTGGGTGTGTTGGTTGGGGAGAAATGGGTGGAATATGTCATGAATGTTAAGAGAGTAAGTGACAGGATAATAGGAGTGAAAACTTTGTTCAGTGGGAAAATCATTGTGTTTATATTGGTGTATGCTCCACAGGCAGGCCTGGATGACGTAGAGAAGGACTGATTTTGGAATGACTTAATACATGTAGTAAGTGGTATGGGGGATGGGGGATGATGAGATTGTAGTTCTGGGAGGAGACTTAAATGGTCATGTAGGTGAAGCAGCTCAAGGATATGAAGGAGTACATGGAGGATGTCCATATGGTACAAGAAATGAAGAAGGGGAAAAGATGCTCGAGTTTGGGGAGACAATGAACAACACTGAGTGCAGCACACATTTTAGGAAGAGAGAGAGAGTAGGTTGATTACATATGAGTCAGGGGGAAACAGCAGCCAGATAGACTATTTCCTGGCCAGGAGGGCTGATAGGATGTTAGTGAGGGATGTTAAAGTTATAGGGAGCGAGGAGTGTGTGCAGCAACACAAGTTGTTGATATGTGACATGGTGCTTAAGGAGCGGGTGATGAAAAAGAGGACCTATGCACCTAGTAGGAAAATACGGAAGCTGAAAAACCAAGCTGTATGGGATGCCTTCTGTAGGGAGATGAGGACAATGGTGGCTGAACAGGGAGATATTGACAGAAGTGTTAATCAACAGTACAGAGCCCTCAAGAGCAAACTCTTGAGAGTTACTGATTCAGTATGTGGAAGGACAAGAGGCCTACTAAGATGTAAAGTAATCTGGTGGTTGGATAAGGGTGCAGAAGCTGCAGTTAGGGAGAAAAGAAGGCTTTTCCAGGAATAGAAGAAGGGTGGTAACAGGGAGGAATACTTCACTGCCAAGTGTTGGGCTAGAAAAGAGGTTTACAGGGCGAAGTCTGAGTCACAGAGACTTTTACTTGAAAACCTATATTGTGTGGAAAGGAAGAAATTTAAGGTGGCAAATCAGATGAAGAGGGAGACTAGGGATATCATGGGTGAGTAGTGTGTGAAGAATAACAAAGGATGCGTAATAGTGAACAGTGGGGACATTAAAGGAACATGGAGAGAGCAATACAGCCAGTTGTTGAATGAAGAGTTTGACTGGGACAGGGAAGCTCTGGAGCCTGCAGATTCAGTGTTCGGTCCTTGGCCTTTCATTGACATGTCTACTGTGCGTAGGGCAATAGGCAGGATGCAGGTGGGGAAGGAAGCAGGCATGTCTGGGTTGACAGCTGAAACGATGAAAGCCTCAGGAGATGCAGGAGCAAGGTTAGTCACCGATCTAATAAATACAATTATATATGAGTGTGTTGTCCCAGACGATTAGCTGAAGAATGTAATGGTAAATGGGTACAAAGGGAAGGGTGATGCCCTAGAAAGAGGAAATTATAGAGGCATAAAACTTTCAGACCAGATAATGAGGGTAATGGAGAGAGTTCTTGAAGGCATGATTAGAGAAAGAGTGAATACTGATGAGATGCAGTTTGGGTTTATGCCAGGCAAAGGGACCACTGATGCCAATTCATTGTTCGACAGCTTCAGGAAAAATACCATATGTAGGAAAGAAAAGGGAACTGTACTTTGTTCTTGTTAATTTGGAGAAGGCCTTTGACAGGGTCCCTAGAGAGGTGATGAAATGGGCAATGAAAAAGCTTGGGATTGAGGAGTGGCTAGTTAGGGTGGTTATGGCCATGAATGTGGGTGCTTGCACCCAGGTACGGGTGAATGGCGATTTGAGTGGTGAGTTTTCCATGAATGTTGGTGTGCACCAGGGGTTAGTTTTGTACCTCTTGTTGTTTATCATGGTTCTTGGATCCCTCTAACGTGACTTCAGAATTGGATTCTCGTGGGAGATGTTGTATGCTGATGATTCGGTATTGACTGCAGAGAATCAAGGGGAGGCGGAGAAAAAATTTAGGAGGAGGAGAGAACGTATGGGGCACCAGGGCTAAAGAGCAAATGCAGATAAAACAAAAGTGATGGTATCTAGGGCTGGTGGCAGTACTGTCAAGGACGAGGAAGAGTGGTCGTGTGCTTTTTGCCGCATGGGCATGGGAAGTAATTCCATCTTGTATAGTGTCTGTGATAAGTGGGTGCATATGAGATGTAGTGCTATTAGAGGTAGACTGAGATAATGCTGATTTCATGTGTGTGGTGTGTCAGAAAGAGCAGGCAGAGACTGTCAGGCGGAAGACTGATCTTGCTGGTGAGTCTTGTCAGTGTGTGGAAGAGTTCTGTTATTTGGAAGACATGTTATGTGCTGGAGGTGGGGACGGAGCTAGCTCTATGGCTACAGTGAGGAGTTCACGGAGCTGTTGCCTCTCCTGACACTGAGAGGGCTTTCCCTCCGTGCTAAGGAGTCTTTGTATGAAGCATGTGTTACTATAGTCGGTTTCACAGAGTCTGATGCACAGATTTTGCCAGCTAAGGACAGGTGGATTTGGTAACACTGCGCAATGCACTCGGGTGCTCACTGGTCAGATTCCGTTGTGTTTGAATGTGCACCAAAATGACTGTATTCAACCAATGCCCTTATTTATTTGTAAGATACCGGATTATACAGAAACAATTTAAAGCATTGATATCTTTAATGATAAATATGTGCCTTTTAAATTATTAGAGATAAACCTGAACCTCATTGATAACAAAAAGTCTCAACTGGACACAGTTAGCGACTGCGGTGGGAATTCAGACGTTCGTAGCAAGGTGATTCAGAGGTCCTTTGAAGGTTCGAATGTTTTTCCATCCACTACTACACAGTGTCACAGTCTACAGTCCACATCATGCCCCTTATTACCTAATCAACTAATATACAACCTTACCCTAGATATGCTTAGCTTATCTTCTAATAATTATGATTTGTGTAAGCACACACACACACACCTCACTGGGGCCAATACATGCTTTTCTCAATGCATATAGTGTACATACACATTTTCATTACCTTCATAGGTAAAAAATCTGCATCTGTTTGTATTCATAGTCAGATTTAGTAAAATTATTTCTCATATTAATGTTTGTTGTTTGATTTTCCTGAACATTTTCATAAGTATAGGAGATAGACATACAGATGGACACCCTAATCCTTTGCCACCATGCACCCTTTCCTCAAGCATGAGGTAACTCTCCCTTCGACAGAGACAAGCTGGGAAAGTAATGGATTACATCACTGTATAATGAACCGAATTTTTGTTTATGGTGGAAAAAAAGAAAGTAAGATAAAAGCAAACCCCATGAGAAAATAATACTTGAACTATGCTGCTATGATAAAACTGCATGCAGTGTGAACGAAATCAAACATAATGAAATGAATTTAAACAAGTAAATAAGTCGCTGACTGTTGTCCATATGTGTCCAGTCGCGACTCTACTTCGTTTTCTTATCAATGTCGTTAGGGTTTATCTCCAGTAATTTAAAAAGGCATATACAATATTTATCACTGAAGATATCAGTGCTTTAATTTGTTTCTGTATAATCCGGTATCTTACAAACAAATGAAGACGTTGGTTGGAATACAAAGTCATTTTGGTACACGTTCAAACACAACGGAATCTGACCAATGACCGCCCGAGTGCACTGCGCAGTGTTACCAAACCCACCTGTCCTCAGCTGACAAAATCTGTGCGTCAGACTCCATGAAACAGACTATAGTGTAATGCTGTATGGTAATGAGACCTGGGCAGTAAAGTAAGAGGATATTTGCAGGCTCAAACGTACAGGAATGACAATTATTAGGTGGATGTGCAGTGTGTCCCCGAGTGTAAGGGCTGGGGGGGACTAGGTTTATGATGGAGGAGTTGAGAGATAGGATGGGACTGGAGTGTATTGGTGTTATGATGAGGAGAGGTAAATTGAGGTGGTCTGGCCATGTGGAGATGATGGGGGATGGTAACTGAGTGCAGAAAGTGAGAGGTGTTAATGTTGGGGGTAGGGTTGAGACAGGTGGACCCCCAAAAAAAGACCTGGGATGAGGTCATTGAGTGTGACCTCAGGGATGAGAGATTGAATAGGGAAGCTGCCAGATATCGAGCAACATGGACAGTCGCCATTAGGTGACCAAGGCCAATGCATGCAAGCATGTTGGAGCCTAAAAAATGAAACAAAATGAAACGATGTCAGTGTGTTATCCCAGATGACTGGCAGAAGAGTGTGGCTGTAAATGTGTACAAAGGGAAGGGTGATGCCCTGGAAAGAGAAGCTTACAGACATAAAGATTTTGGACCTTAATGATGGTACTGGAAAGAGTTCTAGAAGATATGATGGGAAACAGTGAATACTGATGAGATGCAGTTTGGGTTTATGCTAGGCAAAAGGACACTGATGCCATACTCATTGTCCGACAGCTGCAGGAATAATGAAACGGGATCTGTACTTGTTGATTTGGAGTAGGCCTTTGACAGAGTCCCCAGGGAGGTGGTGAAGTGGGCAATGAGAAAGCCTGGGATTGCAGAGTGGCTAGTTAGTAGTTATGGCTATGTATGTAGGTGCCTGCACCCAGGTGAGAGTGAATGGAAATTTGAGTGATGAGCTTTCCATGAATGGTGGCAGGAATTAGGGGCCAGTTTTGAGCCCCTTATTATTTGTCATGGTGCTTGAAGCTCTTTCATGTGACTTCAGAAATGGACTCCCATGGGAGATGCTGCACACTGATGATTTGATGTTGACTGCAGGGAATGAAAGGAAGGCAGAGGAAAAATTTAGGATGTGGAGAGATGGTATGGGGCACAAGGACCTGAGAATAAAAACACATAAAATGAAAGCGATGGTATCTAGGGCTGGTGGTGGTACTGTCAAAGCAGAAGGAGAATGGCCACATGCGGTTTGCCACAGGGGCATGGGCAGTAATTTCATCTTGTGCAGTATTTGTGATAAGTGGGGGCATAAGAGATGTAGTGGTGTTAGAGGCAGACTGTGAGATAATGCTGATTTTGCATGCGCAATGTGTCAGGGAGAGCATGTGGTGATTGTCAGGCGTGAAAGGACTGATCTTGCTGGTGAGTCTCTTGAGTGTGTGTGGAAGAGTGGAGACATGTTATGTTTCGGAGGTGAGGCTGGAGACTCTGTGGCTAGAGTGAGGAGTGGTTGGAGGAAGTTCAGGGAGCTGTTGCCTCTCCTGACATTAAGACGGACCTCCTTTCACGCTAAGGAATCTTTTCATGCAGCATGTGTTAGGAGTGTAATGCTGTATGATAGTGATACCTGGGCACTAACAGAAGAGGATATTTGTAGACTCAAACATACAGGAATAGCAATGACTATGTGGATGTGTAGTGCATCTTTGAATGTGAAGCCTGGGGAAGCAAGGTTTATGACTGAAGAGTTGAAAGGAAGGATAGGATTAC
Source organism: Birgus latro (assembly GCA_018397915.1). Taxonomy (NCBI): domain Eukaryota; kingdom Metazoa; phylum Arthropoda; class Malacostraca; order Decapoda; family Coenobitidae; genus Birgus; species Birgus latro. The sequence goes on along the minus strand of JAGKTI010001066.1, from coordinate 6,722 downwards.
AGCAATCTGGTGTTGTAATGAGGCGGGGTAGATTGAGATGGTCTGGGCATGCAGAGAGGAGGGAAGATGACAATTGCGTGCAGAAAGTGAGAAGCGTGAACGATGAGGGTAGGGTTGTGAGAGGCAGACCAAAAAATACCTGGGATGAGTTTATGAAGTGTGACCTCAGGGATAAGGGACTGAACAGGGAAGTTGCCAGAGATTAAGCAGCATGGAGAACTCCCAGTGGGTGACCAGGGCTGATGCACAGAAGCATGTTCGAGTCTTTATAAATTATGATACAAATATTATTGTTATTATTATCATTATTATTACAGCTGGTAGATGGGGATGCCCATCATCAATGTCACGAATTTTCTACATCGTAAAATTATGTAAAGTAAAGGGTGACATCGAGTGATTTTGTGGGAGGAACGAATTATTATGAAATGTACGATGTTTCGCTCGTTCTCTCAAACCGTCCGCTCGCTTACTTATATTCGCATCAAGTTGTCAAAACTTTCGTCATTCTTTCGCGAGTGATTGTTTTTATGTGCAGGCGGTGCATTCCTCTGAGCGATAATTTCTGAATTATCGCTCCCGCCTCCCGACCGTTAATCGGCCACACCCCTTTCTCACACTCTTCACGTCGGGTGCTCAAAATCAGAGCCAGTCTGACTGTAGACATGGTGCGTTGCAGTTCGCCTTGCGTAAGGCTTGAGTAATTTCTTAGCGATTTCAGATCTCAGCTTGCATTGGCGTGTATCCTGAAAGCTCCCACCAATCCTTGGTGATCATCACAGCAGCTCAGTCTCATCTATACCGATTAGTATTTTCTTATTTTCCTAGGCTTAAGTTTTTGAGATATTTAGCTGTTTGTCTGAGTGTTTGAGTGAGTGCATTTCCCTTTCTTTGATTTGAATTGGAGTCATGTAACGTAAATTTATTTCCTTGTATTCAATAAATTTACAGTTCGTTTTCTTGAGCTTTGTTAAATGTAACAGTCGTGTTTAATTTTCCCACATATTTAATATGGTTTTGCTACTCCACGTTAGCACAACTCTTTGTATTAAATCACGACTGGTACTTAGGACAGCATTTGGCATTAATCCTTAAATCCGTTGTGCTAGCTAGGAGTTTGGCTCAGCCAAGATCCTGTTTATCTTTATTATTATCATTTTTGAATGTTAAGGGGAGAAACTAACTTTCTCAGAGGCCAACAGTACAATATTACAGCCTACGTGAGCATCTAGTCTCTGCTGTGTACTGTTGAGAAAGTCTATAAATTCTTGACTCTAGAGAACTGGCGAAGTAAGCCAGCATAAAGTGAAATCGCCACTTGATTTCACGAGTCTATACTCTCTTAATAAATGACTCAATAGTCATTCTTAGCACACATAGCTATATATTGTATACTTGAATTATACAATATCACATTATCCTCGTGAATTATACACTTTTCTTTTTGAAAGACAAAAATTTCCCCTGACAGTCAACTCACTCAATGCAAGGATGCCTTATGGTCTCTACATTGAATGACAAGCCAAATGATTTCCTGTACCCAGGAAACCATTTACTACGCTGGGTAGTTACCATATAACTGGGATTTTTGGCTGGGTTAACTGTCCCCCAGATTCCCCTAAGATCACTTAATCATGCCAAATATTTCAAAGACCCTTGGAGAGCCCAATACCTGCCCAGGGCCCCAACCAAATGGGCAGGTTCGCATGGCCATGTGGAATGTATGAGTTGTGAATGAGGAGAGCAACAGGGTGTAAATGGTGAATGTGTTCAAGAGTGCGAGATATGCCGTGATGGCATTGTGTGAAACAAAGATGAAAGGGTGTGAAGTGGAGGAGTAGGAGGGTGTAAAGTGTGTGAGGTCAGGCATGAATGGGCAAGGAAGATGCAAGGAAGGATTTCCTTTGTTGATGAATGAAATGTGGCAGAGTGGAATGGGAGATTACAAAAGTGTCAGCTTGAGATGTATGTATATCAAGTTCAAGTTTGAGAAGGTGAAAGTGGCTGTGATTGCAGCGTATGCACCGTGTGATGATGGGAGTGAGAGAGAAAGACAGGCTTTGGGATGAGCTGGATGAAGCAGTGGGAGAAATGCCCAGGAGCTATAAAGTGATCGTAACGGAAGACATGAACGAAAGAGTAGGCACTGGTCCTGAGGATGACATAATGGGTTGTAATGGAGTCTTCTTCTTCTTTCGGCTCTCCTCTTAGGGGTCGCCACAGAGGATCACCCATCTCCATCTTACTCTGTCTTCTGCATCTTCTGTTACACTTACCACCCCACGTCCTCCATTACATCCATAAACCTTTTCTTTGGTCTTCCTCTCTTTCTCCTGCCAGGTAGCTCCATTTCCAGCATCCTCCTCCCAACATACTCCTCATCCCTCCTCCGCACATGTCCAAACTATCTCAGTCTTGCCTCTCTAGCTTTGTCCCCAAACTGATGCACATGCACTGTCCCTCTAATGTGCTCATTTCTAATTCTGTCCAACCTCATCATTCCTAGTGCAAAATGCAACATCTTCAATTCTGCTACCTCTAACTCTGCCTCCTGTCTTTTTGTCAGTGGTACCGCGTCCATTCCGTGCAATATGGCTGGCCTCACTTCAGTCTTATAAACTTTCCCTTTCATTTCTGCAGAGATCTTTCTGTCACAGATCACTCCTGTCACTTTTCTCCACCCACTCCATCCAGCCTACACTCTCTTTTTTACCCCTCTACCACACTTTCCATTACTTTGTACAGCTGACCCCAAGTATTTGGTTTCATCTACCTTTGCCACCTCTATACCTTGCAGCCTCATGGTTCCCCTGTCATCTCTCTCATTTACACACATGTACTCTGTCTTGCTTCTGCTTACTTTCATTCCCCTTCTCTCCAGTGCATACCTCCATATCCCCAGCTCTGCCTCGTCTTCCTCCCAGCTCTAATTACATATCACAGTGTCATCCACAAACATCATTGTCCATGGAGGCTCCTGTCTAATCTCATCTGTCAATCTGTCCATCACCACTGCAAACAAGAAAGTCGATCCTTGATGCAATCCCACCTCCACCTTGAAACCCTCAGTCATTCCTACTGCACATCTCACTGCTGTTACACTATCGTTGTACAGTAAACCCTTGATAAGCCGAACTTTTAGAAGCCGGAATCTTCAGTTAGCCGAACTCAGGCCGAGACCATGTATGAAAGTAGGCCAAAATGCAAAAGTAGGGGGACAAATGGCGCCAAGCAGACTCGTGGCGCCAGTCTGCTGCTTGCTTTTGGAGACCTTAGTTGCGCCATTCTTACTGTCATTTAGTGCTGAGCAGTGCTCTCCTTTTGCCTTCTGCCTTGCCATGGAAGGTTCATAGCTTAAAAGAAGTGATACTGGCAGCTCTACTCATAAAGGAATGAAGCTAAAAAAAAAAATGTGCACGTGTGACAGTGTAGTGATCATGATTAAAGTTCAGTACTATTATTACTGAAAGTGTTACATTGCAGTCTATTACAGTGATTACATTTAAGTTTAGTTCTTAATATAGAGTGAAATAAATACTGGGTACTGTTTAGAATTTACGTTAAAGTATGAACTAACCCACCACCACCACCTCCGTCTCCCAAACAAAACAAACTGCCGAACTTCGAAGAATCTACGGCTTCTAACGAACGGTGTTACATTGCAGTCTATTACAGTGATTACATTTAAGTTTAGTTCTTAATATAGAGTGAAATAAATACTGGATACTGTTTAGAATTTACGTTACAGTATGAACTCAACCACCTCCACCAACTCTGTCTCCAAAACAAAACAAACTGCCAAAGAATCTACTGCTTCTAACAAATGATGTTACACTGCAGTCTATTATAGTGATTACATTTAAGTTTAGTTCTTAATATAGAGTGAAATAAATACTGGGTAGTTTTTAGAATTTATGTTCAAGTGTGAACTCCACCACCTCCGTCTCCAAAACAAAACAAACTGCTGACGATCTTCTGCCTCTGACGAAAGGCAAATTATGTGCACTGAATTCTTTCTTTTTTGTCTTTCTTTATTCATTTATACACTGCATATGCGCCTTTACTTTAGTGTTAAGAAGACAAGTAATAAGTATTGTTATTGCAATTTGGGGGGGTGAAAATCCATCTCCAACACACATTACCGACAGTCGGTACTGCCTCTGTGAATGATTTTCTACCAATTTACCACTTCAGTACTGTGACGTCTATTTCTACTTTATTTACGCTTCCTCCAGCCGATTTTATGGCACTCAGGACTGGACTCACATACTGGAGGGGCTAACGAAGGCTGTACCAACCCCGTGCACTCCCACGGATCCAACCTACACTGACTAAAATTGTCTGGTGGCAGCAAGAACAAAATGAAAATACACCCAGCACTGAAGGGGTTAAATGTATATTAAATGCACTATATTGTTTTTTGTCATAACTAATTTATTTATATATGCTTCTTTAATTTAGTGTTGAAAGGACAAGTAATAGGTATTGTCTTAGCAATTTTGGGGGGTGATAATTCGGTAATTTAGCAATTTTGGGGGGTGAAAATTCGGTAAGCCGGAAAATTCGGTAATTCGAACCAGGGTAGAGCCCCATATAATTCGGCTTATCAAGGGTTTACTGTACATGTCCTTCACCACCCTCACGTACGTCTCTGCCACTCCTGACTTTCTCATACAGTACCCAGACACTGGAGACAGAAGCCAGTGCAACTCAGTGCCGGTCCCAAGCCCGGATAAATGAGGAGGGTTGCATCATGGAAGGGCATCCAGCGTAAAAACCTTAGCCAACACAATATGCGGAGCACAAAATGGGTTGTAATGGGGTACCAGGAGGAAATGATAATGGGAAGCAACTGAAGGATATGTGTCTTTCAGGAAAGGGGGTTGTGCATTTGTAACTCGTATTTCAAACACAAATATGCACACAAATATACGTGATATAAAGGGAACAGGGATCGTGTTGAATGGAGCCTGACTGATTATGTGTTCGTAGAGAGGTTGATGTTGGGAATGGTTGCTAATACAAGGGCCGTGAGAGGAAGATGTGGAGCTATGTCAGATTATATGACTGTGGTATGCAAGATCAACCTGCGAGGAGTGAGGTGGACCAGGAGAGAAACAAGCATTCAGGGAGAAAGACTGAAAGCCGAGAAGCTGAGGATCAAAGAAATGGCAGATGAATACAGGACGAAAGTAGGAGAGGAGTTAGAGTCGGTGAATTGGAATTAAATGGATCTGGACAGCCTGTGGAATGTATATAGGGATTGCTTAGTTAAAGCAGTGTGTGGTGTGGCAAGAGTAACAACAAAGGTACAGCATGGTGGGATGAAGAGGTTAAGAGAGCATTGGAGGAAAAGAGAAGGAAATGGGTAGAATGGTTAAAGGATAGGGGTTAAATTGAAATAAGAACTGAATATACTAACAGCAAGAAGCATGTAAAGAGACTAATGAAGAGGATAAAGAAGGAGGAAAATCATGATCTAGGAAGAAAAATCAATGCAAATTACTCTGAAAATAGGAAGTTATTTTGGAAAAAAGTGCTGAAACGTAGAAGTGACAGTGGAAAGAAATTTGAAAGTGTGAAGGATGTAAGTGGTATATCATTAACCTATAGGGAAGAAGTAAGGACCAGCAGAGCTGCTGTAAACTATCTATGTATCTACTGCCAGACGCCTTAATCCTGTAAGAGGTGGCCACAAACATATCGCCTCCATGTCGCCCAGTCCCCAGCCATGTCACTGCCCTGCTCCCACCTAACACACCCCTCTCTCATATACCTCTCCACTCCATCCCTCCATCTCATCCTTGGCCTCCAACTCCCTCTCCCTCCCTCCACGTCACTCACATACACTCTCCTCACATGCACATGTAACATTTGCCAGTCAGTCTTTGAACATCAGAAACTTCACAAATGGTGTCCCCCAAGGATCTGTTTTGTCCCCTACACTCTTTAACCTATACATGCACGACATACCCCACACACGACAGATATACATAGCTTCCTATACAGATGACATAACACTTACATGTACACACACAAATGCAACCACAGCTGCACACACCCTCCAACCATACCTCAACAAACTACATGAATGGTTCACCACAAACAGGCTCAAAATAGCCCCAGCCAAATCTACAGTGACCCTTCTCACAAACTGGACAGCAGAACATAACACTTACATGTACACACCAAAATGCAAACACAGCTGCACACACCCTCCAACCATACCTCAACAAACTACATGAAAGGTTCACGACAAACAGACTCAAAATAGCCCCAACCAAATCTACAGTGACCCTTCTCACAAACTGGACAGCAGAACACAGTCACATTACACACCTCACCATAAACAACACTCACCTACCACACACGCACACACACAAAAAAAATCCTTGGTGTAACATACAATACATCAGTCGAGCAGGGCAGTACTCCCAAGGAGGAAGGAAAGCTGATGACAGGGAGAGCTGGAGCTCCCGTTTCATCAGCCCTCAGGACTTGTTCCTGACCATCCTCCTTTGCTGAACTTTTTCAGTGTCTCAGTTACACAGAGAGTAGACCAGCATGCTCTCCAATACAAGTTTCTCTAACTGTCAACACCAAACTACATACACGCTACACACTACACTTCCTTTTCAAAATTTATCTTCGAAATGGCGCACAAAAATCATGCCTCGGAGTCCCCAGGGGGGGGACCATAAATGCCCCCACCATCCGCCCCT
>JAGKTI010001065.1:88880-99316 GCA_018397915.1 Birgus latro | reverse complement strand
TAACAAATGAGGAAGTGAAGGAGCGTTGTGGTGTGGTTGAGGACGTGATGGGAAGCGTTAGGAGAAACACGTTAAGGTGGTTTGGGCATGTGGAGAGGATGGAGAGTGAAAGATTGACGAGGAGAGTGTATGTGAGTGAGGTGGAGGGGGCGAGAGGGAGGGGGAGGCCGAGGATGAGATGGAGGGATGGAGTGGAGAGGTATATGAGAGAGGGGGGTGTGAGTTGGGAGCGTGGTAGTGAAATGGCAGGGGACAGAGTGACATGGAGGCGATTTGTTTGTGGCCACCCCGTTCGGGATTGAGGCGTCTGGCAATAGATAGATAGATAGACACTGAGGTGGTTTGGACATGTGGAGAGAATGGAGAATGAAAGACTGACCAAGAGGGTGTATGTAGGTGAGGTGGAGGGAGGAGAGAGGGGAAGATGGAGGGATGGAGTTGAAAGGTATATGAGGGAGGGGGGAGTGAGCTGGGGGGAGGGTAGGCAAATGGTGGGTGACGGAGCGATTTCGGATTGTTTTGTCCGCGGCCACCCTTTGTGGGATTAGGGCGTCGGGCTATAGATAGATAGAAAGAGAGCTGGACAGAAAAGGGATGAGAGTTTGTTGCTAGACGGGTGCTACGCGCCCATCGTAGAAGTAGAGGGATGCACAGAAAGTTCAGAGGAGCAATGACCATTGAAGCAGCGATAGAAAAGAGATAAAGATGCAACAGTGTGTTGAAGAGACAGGGGTTGAAGGGAGCCAGTAAGAGGGGTTAAAGAAGGTATGGAGTCGGCTTAGCTCACGTAATCGCTTGGAAGCATGTTTTACAAGAGATGTAATATGATCTTTCCAAGATAAGTCCTGAGTGAATGAAACCCCAAGCATATTCAAAGATGATGCAGGATTGGGCTGGATGTTATTAAACATTAGTGGGTACTCCTGTGGATGATTGTGTCAGGTTGATAGGTATAAAAACTGTCTTTGATGCATTGAAAACAGCAAGATTATTTTTACCCCAGTCAGAAATACAAGCCAAGTCAGACATTAAGTGTGCCATAGCCTCATCCCTTGTTTGTTGAAATAACTGCTGAGATGGATGTTGCAGGAACCGAATGGAAAGGTGAAGGGTGGAATCATTAGCGTAGGAGTGGATAGGGTTAGATGTACAGCTTAGAAGGTCATTTATGAATAAAGGGAAGAGAGTTGGTGATAGGACAGAGCCCTGAGGAACACCACTGTTGATAGGTCTAGGAGAAGAATGATGGCTGTCTACAACAGCGGCAATAGAACAACCAGAAAGGAAGCTATAGATGAAGGCACAGATAGAAGGATAGAAACTGTAAGAGGGCAGTTTGGAAATTAATGATTTATGCCAGACTCGATCAAAAGCCATTGAGATGTGCAATGGCAAAGCTTTCGGCAAAGTCCTGAAAGGAGATTGACCAGGAGTCTGAAAGGTAGGTGAGAAGATTGTCAGTGGAGCATCCCTGATGGAACCCATACTGACAATCAGAAAGAAGGTTGTGATAGGAAAGATGCTTTAAAATTTTTCTGTTAAGAATTGACTCGAAAACTTTTGAGACACAGGATATTAAAGCAATTGGACCAGGGTTCGCACAGCCCTTGAAAATCCTTGAAAACCCTTGATTTTCAAATTTCTGTTCAAGGGCCCTTAAAAGGTCCTGGAAATCAACGAAAAGGTCTTAACATTTCTCGAACTTAAGGTGAACCTCCTTGAAAATGGATTAGCTTATCTCTTTCCCACCGAAAATGCAATCAATAATTTTTGGTTTGTAAAACTAACTTTTCTGCTCCCCAACAGTAGTTCCAAGTTAGCGGAAAAGTCGTTAGATCTAGAGTATTCGTCTCTCAAACACCGGCACATGTGCTCCAACTAGCAGCAACACTGCTCCAATGTCACGCTTACTCTCAGTTTAACGAATCAGTTGACAATAAGAAGAAGCAAGCATCCATTTCGTGTTGTTTTGAGCAATATTGACCCTATGACTCTACTTAGTTCTGAGGATATACAATAATCATGGCTGGTGGAAAGTGCAAATTTAACTTAACTTGGCTAGAACATCCAAATTACAAAGACTGGTTAAAGGCTGACAGAAATAATGCTCGTAAAGGCTATTGCTGTGTGTGCCTCAAAGTCGATTGACACCACCACAATGAGTGAATCGGCTTTGGTTAGCCACTCTGAAGGGAAAAAACATCAAGAACATATGCCGGCAAGAAGATCAGCTGTACAGCTATCTAATTTTGTGACTGTCAGTCGTTCTACCGCTTCTTCTCTCAGTGACTCACCTAGCAGTACCGAAGACTCAGAATCCTCACGTAGCAGTACCGAAGACTCAGAATCCCCAGCCGTGAATGTTGCCACAGCCCCCAACTCTATTCAGAAACCAGTAAGCCCTCATCATTTTCTTCAGGTTCTTAGGTTTTGACCATGCTTTTTATTTTATCACAAATCAGTCAGAAAAAATAAAATAAAGTAAAAAATAAAGAAATAAAAATAAAAGGCCTGCAATAGTGTTCAGTAAGGCAGCAGGACGGCAACAAAGTTATTCCACTTGGGCGTGATGTGGCTAAGCCGAGTTCACACACTGGGTTGGTTGCCTGGAGTGAAGGGAGGCTGGTAGCTTTTATGGCATAAATGCCACCTTTGCCATGTCTGTTTGTCACTCGAGGTATGTATTGTTGTCTGTATACCACGAATTTTATTACGTACGGCTAGCAACTGGGTGTGAAATTTGGCGAGATGCTCACGAGAATGGCAGGCGGTGGTTTTAACTCCATATAGGCACTATATCCTTCACAACACAGCATTTTTCATTGTCATGCACAGTTTTTTTTTTTTTTTTGTCAGTTTATGATGTATGGCCATAATATGTACAGTAAAATAAGAACACAAAATTCACTAGAAAAAGATTCGCTAGTTTTTCTTACGTCCGGTCATGATAAAAAAGATTTGTTTACATTATCTTACGTTACCATCACACTTCCATTGTATGCTAGAAAGAGAGATCACGTGTTTTTAGAACAGACTTCTGTGTTCTTATATATGTTCATTTTCTTTCTGATAGTTTTCTGACACTCATGTCATGGAGAGAGAGAGAGAGAGAGAGACACTCATATAACGCATGCATAGCCAGTATAATTCGGCATATAAATATTTGTATACACATAGACTGTCAGAAGCAGGGTGCCAAATCATCAGCAGGTCGCATTGGTTTTAAGACATGGGCGGGGAGTTTGTGCTTACAACACTGGTGATACAGCAGTTTTATATTATTATTTAGGATAAGATAGTTTTATTTTATCATTTAGGATGAAATTAAAAAAAAAACATTAATTTCTGTTAGTTTAATTTTATGTTCGATAAAATAGTTTATCATTTATAATTTAGGATGAAAGAAGAAGATTTATGTTTTCATTTTTTGAGGTGGTTTGGATGTGTGGAGGGTGGAGGGTTGGCGAGGGGAGTGTGTGGAGGGATGGGGTGGGGAGGTGTGTGGGGGAGGGATGGGGTGGGGAAGTGTGTGGGGGAGGGATGGGGTGGGGAGGTGTGTGGGGGAGGGATGGGGTGGGGAAGTGTTTGGGGGAGGGATGGGGTGGGGAGGTGTGGGGGAGGGATGGGGTGGGCGGGAGGACGGTCATCGTCTGGTGGCCGCGGGGGACAGGTTGAACTGGGGGACGATGGCGTCGGGCAATTGATAGATACAGTACATAGATTATTTAGGATAAAGTCATAAACATTATTTTCTGCTATCACATATGTATGTTTTCATAATGATGGAATAATATAGTGTGTATTGAAATAATTATGTAATTCTCTGTATCTTGAAAATAAAAGAAACATCCTTGAGACTCCTTGAAAAGTCCTTGAATTTTAAGTGCTAATCCTTGTGCGAACCCTGTTGGACGATAGTTGGAGGGTTGGAAATGGTCACCCTTCTTTAGGACTGGCTGAATGAGAGCAAACTTCCAGCAAGAAGGAAAGGTGCAAGTTGATAGACAAAGGTGAATGAGTTTACCTAGGCAGGGTGTAAGCAAAGAAGCACAGTTCTTGAGGACAACAGGAGGGACTCCATCAGCTCTATATGCCTTGTAAGTATTGAGGCCAGTAATGGCAGAAAATACATCAGCTGAAGAAATTTTAATGTCAGCCATGAGGAAGTCAGAGGGGGGAGGTGATACAGGAGCAGCATCAGAATTGTCTAAGATGGGATTGGAGGAGAGGGTCTGAGCGAAAAGATCTACTTTATCAGTAGAAGAAATAGCTACAGGGCCATCAGAATAGAAAAGAGGAGGGAAGGATGATGAAGTAAAGTTGTTAGAAGGGTATTTGGCAAGGTGCCAGAAGGAACAGGAAGAATTCGAGTTGGAGAGTTGGGAGCATTTAGTATGGATGAAATCATTTTTATTTAGATTACCAACTCGTATTCAAACTTGGTAGAGAAGAAGCAGCAGCATTGTATACAATCCCACCATCAGTTTGTCCTGGGACAGTTAAATAAACATCTGTTATGCATAATAATGTATGAATGACGGAGAATCGTCCAAGGTGCAAATTGCTGTGACGGGGAATCGTCAATGTTTTCACAGGGAATTGTCTTGACGGGAAGTGCGATTGTGTCGAAGGATAGCCTTTTCAACAGCCCCTCTTTATGTCGTTTTAGGTACTGTCCTTGTTGCTGAGCTTCTCTATTTCCTTCTTTCTTATTTTCCAACATTTTAGAAATTCCTTTGTATTTTCAAAATGTTTTCCCTTGAACAGCCCGAATGTAAACACGATTTATCGATGTCACAGTTTTCATCAGTGCAGGAAATATTTACTCTTTAAGGCTTTCATCATTATTAATATTTATTTAAAATTATTGTTATGTATTCCATGATAGGTTAGATGTTCAGTGGTAAAACAAAATATTCTTTGTTGAGTCGTCTAGTTGTCCACACTGTTTTGTACCTCATCTGATGGGCAAGAATCCCTACTCCAAATGACAGTGACTGATGACTAAAACACATTAATCTAAGTCTTAAAACAGTTTATAAATCAACTTAAACACAAAATTTAAGTTTAGTCATCAAAATTGGTTAAAAAATAAAAATAAAGAAATAAAAAATATACCGGGATCTGGCCATCCTTAGGCCGGGTACGGTGGTATTCCTACCCCCATCGTTAAGCTGGGGTATCACATATCAGGGTTTGCCTGTAGTTCATCGGAGGCGGAAATCCCGGCCCCACCCCACAGCTTCCTCCCATTTCATTGCCTTGTACTACATGGAATACAGCATGTAGGTTAGCTGTGTTTTTTCTCTTGTCCCCAGTGATGTGCTGTGTATATATATTTCACTTTTACTTGAATGCCTGTACATGTATTAATTATCATCATCCGGACCTCCTTTCCCACCCTAGGGCAGGGTGTGGAGTAGCAACATCCAGACATGCTGAAATATGCCCAATCCAGTGGGCCACACTTCCATTCACTCACCATTCAGGCCCCCAGAATCCTGGCTCTATCTGATACGCCAAAAACATTCACCACGTTCTGTAGCTGCACATAAACGTGGCCGATAGAGTCAATCCAGACGCTGTCATGTTAAAATGGGGTGCCAAATCCTTGATCATGTGCTTCTTCCCACAATATTCATCCAGCCAGCTTGATCTCTTGTCAGTCCCTTAGCCTCACCGACTTCAAAACCTCTCTTCCTCACACACTCATCCACAATATCCCTCCACCTTCTCCTTGACTTACCTTGCCTCCTCCCTTCTTCAGATTCGCTCAGATACACCTTTTTCACCGCTCTGTTGTTATCCACTCGCTCCACATGATCGTACCATCTCAGTACACTCTCTGCAACACTCAAGCCTTCATTGTGCCAGCTATTTTCCTTCCTTATGTCACTCTGCTTTCCACTTCTTTTGCACATTTTCCTCTCTTTTGTATCACTACCAAGGTATTTGAACTCTCTCGCTAATTCCAGTTTCCATTCCCTGTAACATCATACTGGGAGTCACCTTCTTTCTCATTGACCATCACTTTACTCTTTTCTACTCAAGGCACGACGCTAACAGACATCTGCAAAACTCTGCATTAGTCTACCAAGTTCTTATGTGGTATTTGCAAGCAGTACTGCATCATCAGCATACAACAAATTTGATAAATTCCATCCATCACCATTCATTATCAATGCCATCCCTTTCTCCATTACTCATGTTTTTACTTCTCTCATCACCCCATCGATGTATACATTGAACAACCATGGAGACATCTCACATCCTTGTCGCACACCCACACCAGTTGTGAACCATTCACTTAGATGCCCATTTACCCTTACACATGCTTCACTACCATCATAATAACTCTTGACGGCACCTAGCAGCTTACCGTCTACACCGAACATGCACAAAATCTTCCACAATCCTTCTCTGTCTGCTTTGTCGTACGCTTTTTCCAGATCCATGAATGCCATAAACTCCTTATAGCCCTTTTCACAAGCCTTCTCCACTATCTGTCTTACTGCAAATATATGATCCACACATCCTCTGCCACTCCTAAAGCCACCCTGTTCATCACTCACCAGGACTTCTAGTATCTCTCTTAATATAATAACTCTTCCATATACCTTCCCTACCACATCCAGTAAACGTATGTCATGATAATTGTTGCACTCACTTTGCTCATCCTATTTTTTGTACAGGGGTACAGTCACAGTCTTTTTCCACTCTTCTGGCACAGTTACACTCATCCATACCTTCTCCAACAAGCACTTCATTCTGCTCTCTCCACTACACTTAATCATCTCTACATACACTTCTAATAATTTATTATTATTATTATTTACTCAAATGCCAGGACCAACTTGCCTAGCCCTGGGCTTCTGTGCCCCTCATGGGGCAACATAGGATTGGATGATGGATGGATGGATTATTAATATAATAATATCAATAATCAGGGAAGCTATGGAACACTTCCTGGAGGCACTGAACATGCAGGCAGCTGGGCGAGGCTTGGGGGGCCAAGGGTCACAGCGAGCAGTGTCGGATAACATATGGACAACACTCAGGGTCTGCCTTGCTCACCTCAATGCTCCACACCTCTTAGATGCAATAAACAAGAGGTAAGAGGAATTCATTCAAATGGTTTTAAAGGATTTTGAAAGCTTAAATGATTTTCTGGCCCACGTTCGGGGCAATGGTAACTTTGCTTCAGACTCCAACATCTCTAAGAAGGTGATATAGAATTAGTTGTACTGTATTTATTTATTATGTCGCTCTTTCCTTCTTTCTGTCCTCTTCCTTCTGTCTTTGGGTGCCTCTGCACTGAGTGACAAGCCAAATGGTTTCCTGTACACCAGGAAACCATTTACTACAATGGGTGGTAACCATATAAAACCAAACTATGGCGCGTGGTGGTTTAATGAATGATTAACCCCTAAAGACTGCAATTAATCCAGGCAGGGTACCTCCCACAACCGCAATTCGGTGGTGTTTTGGCAACTTTCATCTAGGGCAAATTGATTGTGTTCTGGCTAAAGAGGAAGAATTTACACACCTGCCAACGCAATCCGCACCCCCGTAGGCCTAATGGTTACCGCACAATTACGCATCAAAGTTAAAAAAAGTTTGTAATAGTTACCCCTCGAAAACAATCAAACACATGAAAATTTTGATAACTGTTTATTAAAGCAGGTCATTTGAAAGTGTTTTGTCACACCAACCATGAAAATAGGTGTTTGTAGGTGCGGTGAGATTACTAGGTTGTGGAGAGATAAAGTAGGCTGTGGAGAGTAGGCCTATAGGTACAGGGGTTGGAAATAACCAGCTTTTCACATGAAAAGTAAGCACTTCAGTGTGTTCTGTAACATCTATTATGAAAACAGGTGTGTATGTAGGTGTGGGGAGATAACTATAGTCTGTCTACGGAGACGCGGCGGAGATGCTCCTCCCTTTGAGTGTGATGGGGATACGACTCTCTTCCCACCTGAATGCGTGTGATTGGTGGGTGGTGGGGTGGGAGGTGTCTTGGAGAGGTTTCGAGTCAATATGATGAAAAGAGTACCTCTTAAGCTGTTAAGATTATCTTCTTTACCTGTCAGGTGCCTCTCTCTCTCTCTCTCTCTCTTTCTCTCTGGAGTAAAGGTATGAAGGTTAGAAAGTAACAGTAAAATATAAAATTTTCAGTATGTTCACTTGAATTTTTTTTTTTTATTAAAAGTAGGAAACACCGTGGGTATTACCGTACTTTATGTGTATATTATATACGAGCATGCATATTTATATATAATTCTCTCTCTCTCTCTCTCTCTCTCTCACATATTTATATATAATTCTCTCTCTCTCTCTCTCTCTCTCTCACATATTTATATATAATTCTCTCTCTCTCTCTCTCTCTCTCTCTCTCTCTCTGTATATATAAGTGCTTCCTCCAATTTTGCGAGAATATGGTCGACAAAAAAACTCACAAAATCAAAATTCGCAAAATTCAAACAATTAAATATATGAAATAAAGGCAAATTGGTCGACATCACCCCAAGGTAAGCACTTTTTCCCACTCTTTCTCTCAACTCTACCTCATAATTTTACGATGATAAATGAAACAAACACGAACTGATGTACTGTGCAGTGATATTAATGAGAAAACATCATAGGTAAGAAACATTTTTAAAAAAAAATGCATTTACACTGATGTGAAGATTGGCTTGGTGTACGGGACTGTTGGCGGGGCGAGGCTTGGCTACTGTCGCCCCGCGGGACCTAAGTCATCACTATCACTGTTGGCAGATATTTCCACATCTTCCTGTGTTTTTTCTGCCTCTCTCATGAATCCCTCGAAGTCAGAATCGTCACTGGGGTCATCAGAATGAAAAAGGTTAGGGATGCTAGGATCGCTGGCTGCTTGGGGAGGGGTGGGAGGATGGCTGGTCGATGGGGCAGGGTGTCTTGGGGTTCTCATTAATTATGTGATTAGAGACTGCTTCCTCTTGTTAACTCCATCTCTGTGTAGGTCAACATAAAAACGAAGGGCCCTGTCAACACCTTGGCAGGCTTGCTGAGCCCTAAATTGTCACATTCGTTGTTCACGATGGTTTTTTTCAGCTGGTCAGTGACGGCGAGAATATTGGCCAGGTTATGCATCGTTAATTCTCGGCCGCTTCGCTTTCATGCTGACCTCCACAGAGATGGGGTTAACAAGAGGAAGCAGTCTCTAATCACAAAATTCAAGAGACCCTGCCCCATCGACCAGCCGTCCTGCCACCCCTCCCCAAGCAGCCAGCGATCCTAGCATCCCTAACCTTTTTCATTCTGATGACCCCAGTGATGATTCTGACTTCGAGGGATTCATGAGAAAGGCAGAAAAAACACAGCAAGATGTGGAAATATCTGCCGACAGTGATAGTGACGATATAGGCCCCGCTGGGCCACAGTAGCCAAGCCTCGCCCCGCCACCAGTACCATTAACCACGCCAGTCTTCACATCAGTGTAAATGTATATTTTTTTTTTATGTTTCTTATTAATATTACTATACAGTACATCAGTTCATATTTGTTTCATTTATCATTGTAAAATTAAGAGGTAGAGTCGAGAGAAAGAGTGGGAAAAAGTGCTTACCTTGGAGTGAAGCCGACCAATTTGTAGTCAGCACTGCCTCACTCACCACTGAACCTGTGTTTAAACCCCTTCCTTTTGAGGAACTGGCATAGCCACCCATTCGACGCCTTGAAAGGTTTTGTTGGAGGATTAATGGCTTTTTTAAGGCACGTGTGATAGAATATCTTTGCCTGCTCCCTTATATGGTGCCCATCTAATGCAACCCCCTTCCTTTTCTTTTCTTTGAATGTAATGAGCAAGATATCTTTCCATTTTTATTAGCACTTCTTTGTTGTCCACCAGCATTCTACCATCAAATTGAGCACCTCCATAGTTATTCGCTGCTTGCTTGATTTGTTCACTGTTCTTTAAAATCATTCTCACTGTTGATTCACCAACACCAAACTCCTGGCCAATAGCAGAATTACCTTCACCTGCTTTTTTCCTTTCAATCATTTTCAGTTTGGTCTCCAAAATTATTTTCTTGTTCTTCTTACCCGTTGGCGCCATGATAACACTCATGCAAGGTTAGACTGCTGGGGTATTGCGAGGAGCACCACGAAATTGTGAGGGTCAGTGACCTTGGTTGGAAACAGGTGCAAACAAACGTGGCGGGGCGGCAGACCACTGAACTAGGAGGCTCAGTATGCCCAATGAACCATGACGTCATTACTCGGGGTGGCAAAGTAGTGCGGGAAGACGACTCTCCCACCACTCGACCTCGCAAAGTTCATAAATGTTAAAAAATACATGACTTTCGGAACTACCTCGCAAAATTGGTGAATCGCAAAGTTAAAGTTCGCAAAGTTGAAGGATGTACTGTACTGTACTGAACACTTTATGCACCTTGTTA
>JAGKTI010001065.1:75782-88484 GCA_018397915.1 Birgus latro | reverse complement strand
TGTGTGTGTGATATAATTGACCTGACCAGGGGAAGAGTCTGAAGGAAGAGTGTGTGTGTGTGTGTGTGTAATAATAATAATAATAATAATAATAATAAACGGTTTATTAATAATGCAGTCCTGGGACTGAAAATTTGTACAGGGGGGTGGATTATATACCTTATTCTAGGAGCTAAAACTACCTAAATCTAAGACTTAACATGTAACTACGGTCTACTGTACATTGTTTATGCCTCGGATGATGGTGGGGATGGCACTTCGTCTGTACCTATCCGTGCGTGGGGCTTTCAAGGGCACGAGTTTGTTCGTGTGCCTCGTTGTTCTAGTGGGGGGCGGCGCGTCAGGTGGGAGGAAGTGCCGGTGCCGCTGACTGCTCAGTAAGCCTCCACCGAATATGGTGAGTGCTTGCTGGTATCTCTCGGCCAGCGTGGGCAGGCTCAGGCTAGTTAGGGCAGTGTTGTAGTTGACATATGCAGGGCCAAGGATGACTCTGCATGCCCTTTTCTGGACTCTCTCCAGCTGGTGTAGCTGAGTGGTGTTCAGGGAGGATGACCAAGCTGGAGAGGCGTAGACGAGTTTAGGGAGGATAAAGGAGGTGTACACTCCCCTGAGCTCGCTCGCCGGTGTTCCCAGAGACCTGAGCCTGCGCAGCATGTAGAGGCGGTAAGATGCTGCTTTCACCACACTGGCCACGTGCTGCCCCCAGGATAGATGGTCGTCCAGGACCACGCCAAGCAGCTTGAAGGTGTTGACTACCTGGAGTGGGTGGGGGCCGATGGTGAGCTGGGGTGGTGGTACAGCTGTTTTTGACGTGCAGACGTGCATCACCACGGTCTTGGTGTGGTTAATGGTTATACTGTTGTCCTGTGTCCACGTCTGCAGTTTGTCCAGCGTGCGCTGAAGCGACGTGTAGTCTGGCGCCCTGTTGTTAACGGTGATGCCGACAGTGCAGTCATCCACGTATTTCCAGCGATGTGGGGTGTCAGTGAGGGCGTCATTTATCATCATCAGGAAACACAGTGGCCCCATCTTGGTCCCCTGGGGCACCCCGCAGGTCAGCTGGCGAAGCGAGGAGACATAGCCCTGATAACGGACGGCCTGCTGGCGGTCAGTGAGGAAATCAGCCAGCCACGCTATCAGGTCAGGGTAGAGTCCCAGATTTATGGCCTTGTTAATGACAACAGAGTGATCTACAAGGTCAAATGCCTTTCGGAAATCCACAAAAGCGAGGGCAAGAGAGGTGTCGCGTGTGTGTGTGTCTGTGTGTGTCTGTCTGTTATTTCCTTTTGTGATTATTTTTTTCCCTCATGTTGCTCAAGTATAAAGGAGATTAATGTACGGTTTCATTACCCAATACATGTACTCATAATATCTAAGGAATTTAGGCTACAATGTGAACTTAGAGAGAGAGAGAGAGAGAGAGAGAGAGAAAGGGGGGGCTTTGCTTGGGATTAATACATTCTGAGTCCCTCCCTCACCTCACCCAAATCTTGTCTACTGTCCAATTGTATGCTGTGAATTTGGCTTTGGGTGTTCAGTGTGTCACAACAAAGGCTTCGCTCAATATATAGCCTTAACTAACCTTTCTTATTATAGAACATAAATGTTCAAATCTATATTCTGTTACTATATATCATTCATTCATTTATTTTACTTTATCAAATACTGTTGCCAATATTTAATATTGTCGAACAATGCGATTAACTTGGTGACACCTGAAGAACCTGTATGGCTATTTTTAGAAGTTCCGTCGCTCATATTTTTGCTAGTCACTTTATTTTCATCTAATTTTATTTATTACCATAAAGTCTACATAAGACTGTATGACTTGTTATAAGAGCATATTTGTTCTAGATGGCGACTGAAATAATTCCAATAAGTAATATGTGGTACTTTAGGAATTATCTGGGGAAAATGTAAGCGCTGTCACGTTTATCCACTCTGCTGAATTCCACTGACCAACCAGCGACAGGGAAAGTTAAGCCGTTTCCTCACTCCACCCTAAGGGAGGTTCTTCTCCGCCACGTCTCGGTAAACTCAGTATAGTGTGGGTAGTAGGCCTACAAGGCCTTGGTAGTACTTGGGGAGAATAATTTCGGCAACAACCAAATTCTCTTGTCGAAACCCTCCATTTCAATGGGATCTGTCATACCAACGATGAAAACAGGTGCATATGTAGGTGTGGGGAGATAAAACAGGTGTGGGGAGTAGCCCTACAAGGCCTCAGAGTCATTCCAAAACTAACATAGACATATGTAAATGTTTATAACCATCAGGGACATCAAAATGAAGTTGAATAATGCTATAGATGCCCACATAAGAAAGGGGAAAAAAAAAAAAGCAATAATTTGTTTCCGATTTCTCCTCTTACTGTCCTAATTTATCATCACACATTTATCACACTTATCATTACAGTTTCGGCAACAACCAAATTCTCTTGCGGAAACTCTCCATTTCAATGGAATTTATCATATCAGCCATGAAAACAGGTGTGTTTGTCAGTGTGGGGAGATAATACAGGTGCGGGGAGTAGCCCTACAAGGCCTCATAGTCTTTCAAAAACTAACACAGACATATATAAATGTTTATAACCATCAAGGACATCAAAATAAATTTGAATAATGCTGTAGATGCATGCATATAAAAAGGAGAGAGAGAGAAAAAAAAGCAATAATTTGTTTCCGATATCTCCTTTTACTGTCCTCACAAATAGTACAACATCTAGCATTCACCAACTACATACGTATGGAAAGCGATATGCACGACGTGAGAAATGAACAGAGTGAGGTGTAATTATATGTAAATTAGGGTCTGTAGGGGGTTGGAAGGGTAGAGAGGGGCAAGGAGGGAGGGATGGGGTGGGGAAAGGCTAGCAGGGTGGGAGGAGGGGTGAGTGTGAGTGGGAAGGGTCGTGGGTGGTGGTGGGAGGAGAGGTTAAGGTGCGTGGATGGGCGGGAGGGTGATGGGGGACAGGGAGGGAGTGAGGGAGTGGAGTAGAGGGTGGCATGGAGGTGGCCTCGAGGGGGAGGGGTGCCCCCCCACTGCCCGGGTTGGTCTGATCCCCCCTGCTGCCACCTCAGAGGCGAGTTCTCATTGGCCTGAAGCCTTGTACGTCATAATTGGGACGGAGGAAGCGCTCCGTAGTTTTTTGCAAGCCCCATTCAATTGATGCGATTAGGCATTCTGGCATAAAACTCAAATCGCATCAATTGATGAGATTAGGACTTTAGGGGTTAAGGCACTCCAACCGGATTGAGCCTGTGTTGGTTCATATCCAAGGGGTGGTCAGGGTTTATTGCTCATGTAATGCCACTCAAGGATGAGTGAGGTTGGTCACTCTCATCTTAAATGTCAGGGCCGAGTTGCCTAGCCTCGGGCTTCTACGCTCCTCATAGGGCAATACAGGATTATATGATGATTTATTTATTTATTTTACCCAAGAAGAAATAAAATTTTGTAGTTAATAGCATGTTTTTGTTTTTATTTATTATTTTAAATTTTTTAAATTAATTGATATATTTTTTCATCAGGGACTTGGCGAGGTTAAATGCTGAGTATGGGGACAGTGGGTCCAGCTGACTGTTCTGGAAGCCATCCACTTCCTCCAGAACCTCACCCTCTTCGCACTTCCCCACCGCCACCTCTTCTGCTTCCTTCCTCAACCAGCCACGATGCCCCGCTGGCAGTCTGCCTTGTGAGTGCCTAGGGTGAGGTAGGCATCACTACTGCCATGTCACGTCATTGATTTTTTCCCCATTTATGTTGCCCTTCTTATCTTAGTTTTAGTTTCTGCAGTGTGTTTTCTTCTTGATCCTTATGAGGCCACCAAAAATTTAGATTACAGTATGTGTATGACATTGGGAGTTGATTCTCTTTTAACATAAGACATAAAGGATTATTGTGAGATAGTAAGATTATTACTGGTATAATGGTTTTAATCAGGTTTCATACATGACCAGTAGGAACAAAGGTAAAGTACAGTAGCTACCTTTCTTACCATCTGTTGCTGTCACACTACAATTAATTATTTGTGAATCCCAGCCAAGTGGACTTTGCTTATTTATACCCATATTCACAGTTCATTTGTAATATGAGGTTGGTAGAAGCTACACCACATGAAAATCAAGAACTGTTATTGGTTATGCTTTTCCATGTCTGTTTTCACTTTCTTATGAGAATATGGAGTACTTCAGACCTCAGTTGTATTTACAGACAGGTCAACCTTTTTGCAATCTCCATTTATATACAGTAGTCCTAGCACAGGACCATGTACAGTAATGCCCTGACATTCGTCAAGACTGCATCCGTCATTTAGCAAATCGTCAAACTGCAAATCATCAGTTTCCTTTTATGTATCCCTAATGGCATGCACTTTCATTATTTTCTCCAAATATCATACAGGCATGATCTGACTTGCAATCAGGTTACATTGCCTAAAACCCACTTGTAAACTGAAGAATCATAAACTGAGACTGTTATAGCATGGTTACAGTGGGGATATGTCAGGAGGCTAGTGAGGTTACTTTTTTGTGTCATTACCAAACTTTGTCCAGATATATTATTAGCCCACATTTTGCTTATTTCTTTTCACTTAGGAACTCCAAACGTATCTAGTATCTTTCACATTGTAATTTGTTACTGATAATTATGGTACACAGGAGGCTAGCTTCCTGATCATAAACAGTACCCAGGGGCTACTGAGCTTATCCCAACTCATTTTTTTTTTTGTACTCACATTTCACTCATCACTTTTCCCATAGGAACTGCAAAGCTCTTCAGTATTATTTTCATTAATTATTCATTGGTGATATTAGAATAATTTTTGGCATACACTGGCATAACTGATTACCACTTCTTGTATGTTCAATGCTCAGCCAGCAGATCATAAACAATATCTAGGGGGCACTGAATGTATTCCCATTCACTTTACCCACTTTTCACTCATTTCTTTTCACAGAGGAACTCCAAAACTACTGAATATAAGTTACATTAATAATTCATTGATGATATTAGTACACTTACAGTGCTCCACAGAGCTTACAGTTACAGTGTGCACCTAGCAGACAAAGTTGTTTGTGAGAACGAGTAGAGATTCTAAGTTGTTACCCTTTGCAAGAACGTTATTGCTGGTCGTTATTTGCAAGAGTTTACGGTACTTTATAAAATGATTCATTTACTTCATAACCATTCCTAAGACTACCCAACTTCATTCTACAATATACATGAGTGATGTTACCAAACATGAACTTTAATAGAAAATATATTAGGCAAGATTTATAGTGCACATGAATAGATCTGTAAATTCAGAGACAGTTTCTGTTTCCTGTAAT
Organism: Birgus latro; assembly: GCA_018397915.1. NCBI lineage: Eukaryota > Metazoa > Arthropoda > Malacostraca > Decapoda > Coenobitidae > Birgus > Birgus latro. The sequence continues at coordinate 83,154 of JAGKTI010001065.1, read as the reverse complement.
TAACTCCAAAAATGTTTTTTCAGATTTTTTAAAAATGAAGTTTGCATGATTTGACATAGTACTTGGAAAACAAACACACACACACACACACGTTTCATTGCAGAATCATAGGATGGCTACTATGACAGCTTTGCTGAAACAGCACTGAAGTGGGTTATCAAGTAATGAAGACTGACCCTCACTGTCTTAGAGCAGTTGAAATTGGCCTATTCAGTTCAACCTAAAATTTCACACTTCAGCTTAGCACCAGCACTACTGTTATCATTTGCTTTCTTCTTTCCATATATTTTCATTGATGTAATATATGAAAGTAATCTCTCTCTTTTTTCTTTTTTTTTTAACAATAAATATAAGATAAGAAATTGACTGTATCATATATGTGTATGTGAAGCTACAGATGTGTTGAAAGTTTTTGGCATATCAGATAGAGTCAGGATTCCGGGGGCTTGAATGATGAGTGAATGAAAGTGTGGCCCATTGATTTGGGCAGACTTCAGCTGTCTGGATGTTACTACTCCTCATCCTGCCCTAGGGTGGGAAAGGATGTCTGGATGATGATGATGGTGATACTGTATAAGAAATTTGCCCCCCCCCTCCCCCCCTGATTTACAGCATGAACATTATGGGTATATAAAATTGTAATAGTTGAAACCTCAGTAGCTTACCCAGTAATGAAGAATGCAACGTTACTGGAATCATAATACAGTACTGAATCATTGGATATCAAATAAACGTAAAATGGGGCTTTACTGTATTGGCATGGTTTTGCACCTGTGTATCTCATGTGCTAGTATTCAAAGTGTGACTCATTAATGCTGAAAGTACCACTACCTTTACATGTAAAACTTATGTGAATTTCAATGCAGACAGTTGCAGCAGATCTTTGAGTGTAAATCAGAAGTTTTTAGGACAAGAAATTATTCATAATGGCACCACCAAAATGCAAGAGTTCCAAGTACATTAAATGGTTAAAATATTGACTAGTCAGCTGCCTCATTTCTCATTGAATTTAAAGCAGCTTGCATTTAGCACCGGAGTTGTGGCCTGGAGAATTTGTATTTATAAGAAAGGTAACTTGGCTGCAGGACTGTTTACTGTATTGTATTTTGCAGTCATATGCATATCCGTAGCTTATGAAATACAGTATATGCATACTAATATTTTTCTGTGGCCTTGCTCTAGTCTTTTTTTATTTTTTAGTTTTTTTTATTTATTTATTCCACACACACACACACACACACACACACACACACACACACACACACACACACACACACACACACACACACACACACACACACACTGTTCATGCATTTGCCTTTGTGTCCTGGGAGTCTTGTGTGTCACTGTATGCAGGCAGCTAGTGTAGTGCACAGACTGTATCCTCATTTAGTATCACACATGTTCAGCATACCACTACTCATCTTGCACTTAAATTTTCCTCTCAGACTCTTGTATTAAACTGAGGAGCAATGAAGTGATCGCTCCTTAACCTAGGGAACTAACAAAATTTTATCGTGATTTGTGATAGTGGGAGGGGAAACTTTGTGATTTGTGACCCATAATATAATATAGTGCTTTAGAAATCTGTTTTGACAAGAAAAAAAAATGATATAGGCTCAAGATCCATTTATACCACAGGGCACTTACTCACAAAGTGCATTTGTTACTGTTTTATTAGTGTAATTATTCTCAGTCCCTTTTTATGTTACTATTGAAGTTCTCATAAAAAGCATAGCAACACATACTGATTTTTTTCCATTATTTTCCATTATTTTTTTTAACCAGTCTCTATTTGTTGCTGAGTATATTTGTCATTTAGTCAGGCTGAATCTTACTTAGTGATGAACATACTTATAGTCAGGATTTTTAATTTGACACGCTAATACCATGGTGTGTAAAATCTGTCTAAAGATCTTGTTTGGCTATAGAGATGTTGCTTGGTGCATTATGGTGGTAATATTAAAGCTAAGTGTATGCAGGAAGTGGGAGTGGAATCAACTTGCTGCTAACTGACTGACAGTGTATTGATCCCCCTCACCCTCGCCCCACATGAGGAACCATGTATGCGGCAGTAAGGTTTAAATTTACAAGTAAACTTGTGATGGGCAGGAAGTGGGAGTGGAATCAACTTGCTGTTAACTGACTGACAGTGTATTGATCCCCCTCACCCTCCCCCCCCATGAGGAACCATGTATGTGGCAGTAAGGTTTAAATTTACAAATAAACTTGTGATGGGCAGTTGCATTTATCACTGGCAGAGGTGGGCACTGCAAACAAAACTTCACTTCCTCAAAGCAAATCTGCAAACTCAAAAAATTGTCTTCCGCAATCGCAAATCCACAAAATTCTTTAAATTAGCAGTTCCGCAAATGCAAAATTGCAAATGCAAACCATATTTATCCCTTTCATTACTCCGGCATCAGCTTCATTTTATTCTGTATACCATTATAGGATTTTAACCTGTCCCCACCCCAGAGGGGCTCAGGGACAGATATTGTTTTCACTCAGTTTTTCTGTCTGTCTGTCTGTTAACAACATTACACAAAAACTACTGGAGCAATTTTGACTAAAAATACAGGGGGATGGGCTGTGACCTTTTGATCACCTGATAAGGTTTTGGGCCAAATTGGGCTAAGGCCCAGGCTGTAGCCCCCCCCCCCAAAAAAAAAGTTTTTTCACCATAACTCCTTTTAAATTTGCCATATCGACATGAAACCAAAACCTAAAGGTGCATCTTTCAAATCTGCATCCTATAACATGCCTCATTACATCAGGGGGGTCACCCCTCATAGGAGGGTCAGTGTCAGGTGGGGCAGGCCTAAAATTTCAAATGGGCATAAAGTTGTCAATTTTCACCCAATTTACTCCAAATTTGATATGTGACATCTTTGACTAGATATCCTGTTGTGTTTATACGTGAGCACTAAAATGACTGCTGGGGACGGGTTTACTGTGCCTTGGCACCGCTTCTTGTATTAACTTTAGGATGATATTTTTCATAGTCAAGGGGTTAAAAATCATCTCTAGTTACTCATCCAGTACTCTATTTACTCTGTTCTGACTAACAATAGGTGACACTATGAAGCTTGGAAGTTATCTAAAGTAGTGAATGGGATATATACAAGTATAGTTACAGTAAAACAAAATATATATTTCATTTATTATTATTAGTATATTAGACTGTTTTTACTACATAACGAGGGTAAATCCTTCAGTATTGTATATAAATGAATTAAATTATTACACTTCACAGCTCACACTTGACAAGTTGACACACCAGTCCACCTCTTTTCCTTGGCTTCCCAGTCCTCACTCTTTAGTCACAGTCAGATTCCTCCAACAACTGAGACAACTCCAACATTTGGTATACCCATCTGTCTGTCTATCTATCTATATTGATACCTCATGGGGAAAGGTAGTTATTTGTCTGGTAAGGCAAATGGTAAAATTACATTGTTTCATTTTGTGTGTTTCTTGTTAAATCTGTTATTTATCTACCTAATGATTTTTGTTGAGATTGAAATACTGGCACTTGCGCTGCCATAAGTCTGAGAAATTTGAAATTTAGACTAAAGGTCATATTCTAGGTGGACTGGGAGGCTTCGTAGCACATCTTTGCACTTTTCATCTTGTTATTGCCTTGTATGCTAAACAAGTCTCTAGTATCAATGTAGTTTACATCAGTAGCATACATTATAACATCTAAGAATCTGGAAAATAAATTGATCTTGCCTTAGGCTTTATACATTATATTTCTTTATTTATTGGGGGGGAAAAGCATCTTTGCTGGCTTTTATCCTTAGATTCTTATTTCTTACCCTCTCCCCAGAAAGCAAGTACAATATATCATTTAGATAATGTTGTGAGGAACCCTCCAATGTATAGTAGAATGAGACTTGCTATGACGATGTTATGCTTTTATTATTTAATCACGTGTATGAACATTGCCCCCTCTTGGCTTATACCCATTTTCATTCCTTTCCTGAGAGCTTGGTGTGAAGCCAGTGAATATCTAAAAGTTGAATCTGATCTTCAGCGTATCTAAAAGTTGAATCTGATCTTCAGCCATTCTCTGTCTGTCTGCCTATCTCATTGAAGGAATCGCAAAATTATCGTACAAAACGTATGATAATGAAAAATGCTATTGTACATCATACCGAAGGTGAATTTATCGTATATATATTACAATATTTAACGTACATCTGGCAACAGAGCAGGAGTGGCAGCCGACGCCGGTGAGCCAGCAACTCAGCCAGGCACCGCCTACCGGTCGAGGCCATGTAGATGTTTGCAGGCAGATTTGTGTTTGTGGAAGTGCTTCCACAAGCGCAAAACTGCAAATTCGCATAGACTTTGTCGCAGACGCAAATCCGCAAACAAAATCACACTTCCACAATTGTGGAATTTGCTGTTTTCTTCTAGAAGTGCCCAGCTCTGATCATTAGTGAATGTGATACACTCGTGTTATTAATTGGATTTTGTATCACATGATCAGTGTTTAGTACAGTATTATGTACCAACAATCAGATTCATTTGACCAAATTTTTCTGTAAAAATTCCATTGTATTTTATTTAAATGAGACATTGTGAAAAGAGATTTACTTATTGTAGTTGAGCAATGTAGTTAAAAGATTTTTATATTAAAAAATGCACTTGGTTGAGGTCATTGTGTGAAGATTCCATTGCTTTGGTAGCCAGAAGCTTACTGTATACCTGTTTGTAAGAGTTGTCTTCCTCTGCCAGTTTTGGTTTATCTTCCATTTATACCCTTGATCATGTGCAGTTGGAGTAGTTTCACAGTGCATCATGTATTTGTAATTTTCAAAAACCCAAATGTAACACTGGTCCTAGCTCAGATGAAAATCCTGACTAGCTTTATTTTTCAAGGAATTTTTTTGGAAATTGGTGATGCTGCTATGTTTTAATGGTACAGATAATAATGTGTATACAATATGTATAATACAGAATTTAGTCTAAAGTAGTACTTTTTAGTCTTTAGTGTATTATAAGTTATATGTGATGGAATCTTTTGTGGAATTATAATCAAAATAGAAACTAGTTTTCTTGTTATATTTAAGTTAATTGTAGTTATATTATTTTCTTTTCTTATTGAGTTTGATAGTGGAGAGTAAAAGGTTGTATGTCCAGTTTAATGAATGAATGAGCATGTGGAAAATATTGTACTGTACTGTTAAACTAGAGGTTTCCAGATATTTGTTTAATGGAGAAATATCTGGGCATATATCCCTTAGTTTGCATTCTAAGTATCTCAGTTATCAGCAGTTCCACTGATTGTAATATTTTTTGTTTATTTTCATCCCTTCTTTGTATAAAAATACCTCTGTGCATTAGTACTTGAAATTAGTCTAGATTAATTGAGATGTTTTCCAGCATCCAGAGTCATTGATGAAAATTTTATCATCCTTTCATCCATCATCCAACTCAGTACAGGGTATAAGCCCCATCCGGAGTGTAGGGGCCTGGGCCTAGGCTACTTAATCCTGATATATAAGGTGAGTGACCAGTTGCAGACCACTGAGTGGTATTATGTGATCATTAAAACCCAACCACCCCTTGGAATTAGACCCTGATAGGATACATCCATTTGGAGTGTCTTAACTCCCCAGATTGCTAGGCATCTTAAATTATTGTGCGAAGGCAACAGCGCTAATGTACTATATTAGTACACAGCACAAACACCCACTTTCGATCTTCTTGTGTGCATCAGAGAAGTATCTCAGATAGGAGAAATTTCTCACATGCAGCTTGAGTGAATTTTTTTTCGTGAAAAGTTATACACAGCTTTATTTTCTTATCATCCTCATCTCAAACTTTATTCCCACTTAAAAAAATAGGATTGAGAAACAAAGAGATTTTATAATGAATGACTGTCAGTAAAGTACCTATTGAAATGGTCCATACCATCATTTGTTGTAGGCAGTGACCATCATCCACTCACTTAATGTAGTGCTGCCTACTTCTTCATTTGATGACTCTTCACTGAGTGACAAGCCTAATGGTTTCCTGCAACCAAGAAACCATTTTCAGTGCTGGGTGATAATCATATAATCAGACAACAGGGTGATGTGGAGCCTACTGTGGTGCCCCTGTTAACTGGGTGGAGAGATGCAAATGTGACATCCAACCAGAAATTAAACCTTAACACTCTTCCTCTGCATTTGTTCAGTGCATGGGATGATCCTGCAGGGGTGATTGCTTGCCTTTTGTTGATGGGTCTGCTCAGCCAGACAGACTGGGATTTATTGATGCTGCTGCAGCAGCAAAAACAACAGCAACAACAATATCTTATAGACTTTTAGAATCCTGGCTCCACTTTACAGCATAGCCATCTGCACTTTATATATATGTATACAGTAAACTCTCAATTATCTGTTGTAATTCAGCCAAGCCCTACGCCGAACCTCCCCCCCCCCCTCCATTGACTCAGTATTCGGCGTTGAGCCAGATATTGTTATTTTCCATCTTGACCCTCTATCCTAAAAGCTTTCCCACAAGTAAAAGATGAAAACTAAGCATAAAATACAATAAAATAATGATACAGTACAGTAATACAGGGCTGGTTGGCTACTGTTTACGAGCCGGTTGATACACCTCAACACTGGATATTGCAGAGAACCGCTGGTTACATCCTGTTTCGGCACCAGGTGTTGCATAATTTCGCTGAATGTTGATTTAATAGAGCCGAGCCAGAAGCACCAGATACTGTGTTGGACTGAATATTGCGATGACTGATAATTGAGAGCTTATATATATGTATGTGTATATATATATATATATACATACACACACACACGTATATATATCTATCTGTCTATCTATTGCCAGACGCCACAATCCCGCATGGGGTGGCCACAAACAAATCGCCTCCATGTCACTCTGCCCCCTGCCATTTCACTACCACGCTCCCAACTCACACACCCCTCTCTCATATACCTCTCCACTCCATCCCTCCATCTCATCCTCGGCCTTCCCCTCCCTCTCGCCCCCTCCACCTTGCTCACATACACTCTCCTCGTCAGTCTTTCACTCTCCATCCTCTCCACATGCCCAAACCACCTTAACGTGTTTCTCCTAACGCTTCCCATCACGTCCTCAACCACACTACAACGCTCCTTCACTTCCTCATTTGTTAGTCTCTCTCTCCATGTGACTCCACATGCTCCTCTCAAATAACTCATTTCCACTGCTCTCACTCTTGACTTCTGTCCGTCCAGCAGGGTCCAAGCTTCACTTCCATATGTCAGAGTTGGTATCACAATACTGTCATGTAACAACTTTTTCACTTCCATGCTCACCTCCCTGTTTCTTATCACTGCTTTCAACGAACCAGCAACCTTCCTTCCCTGCT
>JAGKTI010001065.1:34621-61282 GCA_018397915.1 Birgus latro | reverse complement strand
TGCTGTTAGCCTTGGATCCTTGCTAACTTGCCTTGAGATCAGCTGACGGGTCCTGAAGGTTGTCTTACGAGGTCTCCCAGGCTTGGGAAGTGGAGTGGGAGGAATGGCCTCCCCACTGTCCTTGAACTGCTTCACCAGTCTCTGCACTGTCCTCAGTCTAACACCATCTGATTTGCAATAAATGGGAGTTTGTGGCCAGCTTTGTATAAAGTAATCACTTCCACACGTTTGTCCTTGCTTGTGGTTACTTTAGGCATGATGAGAACGTGGTAGGTAACCAGATAACTGTGTTATTTGGGTCAAAACATGCCCTCGTGGTGCATCACACACAGAGACAATCCTCCTCCTGTGGCGGCCCAAACATTACTGAGCCTGCTCCTGTGGTGCCAGACCTATCAAGCAGGGTTGCCAGCTCCTGTTGAAAAAGCGTCAGCTCATTTTGCATCACAGGGGAGGGTAGTATTGACCCTACTTCACTTAACGTGAAAAAGAATGACGACAGCAAAAAAGCGTCAATACTTTCCGCGCCTACTGTATATGGAACATTCTGAGGAAAATTTTAGACAGCAGGAGGATTCCCAATCCACATGACCCTCGATTTAAAAACTGTCTTGGCTTGCAGGGAGTACTGGGGCAACATTCTCTTTACCCTTACTACAGGGGAGTATGAGAGCAAGTTTAATTGTATCCATGATATTAATTTATTATATAGGTATACAGTATCTAGTAAGTACAGCACACACCCCTAGTACACGAGCTGCTAGTACGCGAAATGCCTAGTGCATGAGGACTTATCTTTAAATATTTTTAATTATTTTTTAAATGTTACTAACCAGAGTACGTGAGTCAACCCACATGACGCGAGGCACCTGGAGAAAAACCAGTGTTTTCCAGTGTGAACCACGAGTGCACCACCTGCCTTTCCACTATGCGCCACCCTCATCACCCGTTTCTATAATAATGTTTGGATTCACATGAATAACGGTTATTTCACAAATGCCAAGTTGTTATACTACAAACCAGTGGAGGTGCAGGGGACGGCAGTAGGCGAGTCAGGGGAGGTGGTGAGGGGAGGATCTCCCACCTCCTCCTCGTTACTGCTCACATTTCCGGCAATTTCCTTCACCTCTTCTTGTTTGTCTGTTTCATTTCTCATTTGTTATGGACATATTGTATGTCCATAACGAGATGAGGAATGAAACATACAAGAAGAGGTGAAGGAAATTGCTGAAAATATGAGCAGTAGCGAGAAGGAGATGGAGGATCCTCCCCTGACCACCTCCCCTGACTTGCCTGCCACCTTCCCCTCCACCTCCATTGCCCCACTTGACTCACCAGCCACCTCCCCCTGCACCTCCACATCTAATTGGTGCCATTTTATGGCACCTATTAAATTGGCAAGATCCTACTGTACTGTACTGTATATGTCTTAGATATTTTCCCTCAGACGGGTCAAAAAGGTCACTGATAGAGGGGGGGTGCTGCCCATATGTTAATTTTCCCATTAGTTTATGTATTCTTAGTACACGAGCACCTCTGCCGCCCATATAGGCGCGTACTAGGGGGGTGTACTGTACAGTATTTTTATTTTTTTAAATAAAAAATATTCAAATATAGGTACGTCTGTAATTTAGTTAGGAAGGACAAGAGGAAATAGTATATGCTAGGAAGGTGGAAAAGTTATGAGAGGATGGGAAAAAAGGCAGAATATAAGAGAGAAGTGGAGGAGCGATTGGGTAAACATGGATTGGAGCAGATGGGGGATGTGGAAGGTGTATTTAAGATACTCACAGAAGAAATCTGTGCAGCGTGTGAGGTGGTGTGTGGGGTGAAGAGAAAACGAAAGGAGGTGCAAGAAGGAGAGTGGTGGAATGGAGAAGTGAGACAGGCTGTGGCACAAAAGAAGAAAGCATATAGTGAGTGGATGAGAAATAGGGATGTGGAAGAAGTTGAGAGATGGAAGAGAGAGTTATATGTAGAAAGGAAGATAGAGGTGAAAAGATTAGTAAAAGAGAGTAAGAAGAGTAGTTGAGGAATTTGGTAAGAATTTTAGTGTATAAGTGGAGTGACTGTAAGAAAATGTTCTAGAAAGAGGTAAAGAGAGTTAGACAGGGTGGCAAAGAAGTTAGTCGGGGAATGAAAGATAAAAATGGTAGATTACTAGTGGAGACGGGAGAAAAAGTGAGAAAATGGAGAGAACATTTTAAGGAATTGTTGAACATAGAGAATGAAAGTAATGTGAGTATATGTGGCTGGGGAATGGCTGGGAGATGGAGGGATGTGAGAAGAGAGGAAGAAATCAGTAGGATGGAAGTTGCGGATGCAATGATGAAAGTCAAAATGAGGAAAGCCCCAGGAATTGATGCAGTGTGTGGTGAAGCATGGGGGAGAGATAGTAGTAGTAGAATGGATGTGGAAGATGTGCAGATTGGCCTAGGAGGAAGGTGGAGCCCCGGAGGATTGGAAGTCAAGTATAATTATTCCCCCGTATAAAGGAAAAGGGGAAAAAGAAGTGTGTGATAATCATAGGAGCATTTGTCTTCTTAGTGTGATAGGAAAAGTATATCATAGGATACTTATTGACAGAGTTAGGAAAATAACAGAGGAATTAGTTGGAGAAGAACAGGGAGGTTTTAGGAGGGGAAGAGGTTGTATAGATCAGATATTCATTCTTAGATCCTTAGTGGAAAAGTTCCTAGAGAAGGGAAAGAAGGTGAATGCAGTCTTCATGGATATGGAGAAACCATATGACAGGGTCAATAGATAAGGATTGTGGAAAGTATTAAGAATATATGGAGTAGATGGAAAGTTGTTGAATGCCGTGAAGAGTATGTATGATGGTGCAAAGGCTGCAGTGTGTGTGGATAGTAAACTGAGTGAATTTTTCTACTTGAAGGTTGGATTGAAAAAGGGATTTGTCATGTCTCCATGGTTGTTCAGTCTGTATATGGATGGAGTTATTAAAGAGATACAAGGTAGGGCAGTGGATGTTTGAGCGGCCTTAGTGAGAGAGGGCAGTGTTTGGAAACACCTTGTACTGTTGTTTGCAGATGATACTGTGTTGTTAAGTGAAGACGAAAGGGAGCTGCAAGGCTTGGTGGATGAGTTTGGGAGAGTGTGTAAGAAATGGAATCTAAAGGTGAATGTAAGGAAGAGTAAAGTTATGGTCTTCGAGAGAAGTGAATTCAGTGAATGTACAGTGAGGTTGGATGAAGAAATGGAAAATGTGAGTGCATTTAAGTATTTGGGTAGTGTGATGAGTAAGGATGGAAGTTTAGAGGGTGAAGGGCTTGAAAGGGTACAATAAGGAAGAAACTTTGAAAGCAGTGCTAAGAAACAGAGAAGTGAGCATGGAAGTGAAAAGGTTACTACATGACAGTATTGTGATACCAACTCAAACGTAAGGAAGTGAAGCTTGGCCCATGTTGGAGGGACAGAAATAAAGAGTGAGAGAAGTGGAAACGAGTTATTTGAGAGGAGCCTGTGGAGTCACATGGAGAGAGAGACTGACAAATGAGGATGTGAAGGAGTGTTGTGGTTTGGAAGTGGATGGGATGTTAGGGGAAACACATTGAGGTGGTGTGGCCATGTGGAGAGGATGAAGAGTGAGAAACTGACAAGGAGAGTGTATGTGAGTGAGGTTGAAGGAGGGGGAGGCCAAGGATGAGATAAAGGGATAAAGTGAAGAGGTATATGAGAAAGGGGAGTGTGAGCTGGGAGCTGGGCAGTGAAATGGTGGGGGACAGGGCGACATGGAGGCTGTTTGTTTGTGGCCACCCCTTATGGGATTAAGGCATCTGGCAATGGATAGATAGACTTTCGTATCCTGTTTTTTTTTTTTCATGTTTATTTTGATGAGTGCAAATTGAGGGATTATACTGGTATGCTTTTGTATGAAGATTTAAATATATTTTTGCAATGAACATCTCATACACCTTGTTTGAGCTTCACGGTAATTAGATTTATGTGTGGAGGATTGTTATGCTGTGCCAAGATTCCTATCTCTGTTAACTAGTGTCAGCAGCTACCCTCTCTATATCAAGTGATATCCAAGGTATCCAAGCACTAACCTCCATCATTTGAGCTATTGTGTTACTGATAGTTTTAGCTTAACCCGTCCAGTCCCGACCGGTTTTTTACCCGGCCTACTGTACCATTCCCCTTATATGTATGTATTATGCCCGTTATGTATATGTATATATGCCCCCCCCACTGTGTGCCCCCACTGTATCCTAGAACTGCAGACGTCATCAGGCGTTCCCAGGCTTGACCAGCCAACTCAAACCCTATAACAGTAATCTCTCCACTATCCGACGTAATAGAGCCAAGGGCATGTCCGGACAGTGGTCTTGTCCGGACAGTGGCCCTGAAGCTCCAGCACCAGTCATTCATGACCCTAACCTAACCTAACCTAACTTAAATCAGAAAACTACCTTCCTACCTCCCTACCAGACATGTATAGCACTTATTTAGGTCCCCTTTCACATAAATAATGCACACAAAGCCTGAATTATTTGAATTTTAACCAAAAAATTATGATTTAGAGGTAAGGCATACGTGCTCAGAACTTGCCACCATAGTATAAGTAAGTATCGGACATGGAAATCATCTTTTCTCACATTTTATGCACTAAATTTTTGGATACAAAGCATCAAATACAGTAAATGATGTAAATTGTTACCAGAAAAATGGTTAGGTTGACCGCACATGAAATTCACTGGCATTCACCTTTTTCACAGCTAGTGCACTAAAATAATGAACATAAAGCATGAATAAATTTAAATTTTACCCAAAAAGAATGAATTTGAGGTAAGTAGGCTCAGCTGTTCACTGAGTTGGCAGCTTTGTTTAGGTACAGGACATGAAAATCAATGGCATTCACCTTTTTCACAGGTGGTGCACTTCAATACTAGTGGTAACCATGCATGAAAAAATTAAATTAAAAGCAGGAAGTTATGATTAACAAAATGGTTAGGTTAGGTTAGGTTATGACCGGACATGAAATTCACTGGCATTCACCTTTTTCACAGCTGGTGCACTTCAATACTAGTGGTAACCATGCATGAAAAAATTAAATTGAAAGCAGGAAATTATGATTAACACATATGGTAATTTTTTTTACCAATTTACAGCATGCTGAAAACAGGTTAGCCATGAAAATCACTGTGGAAATCATCTTACACACAAATCAGTGGCATTCACCTTTTTCATAGCTTGTGCATTTCAAAACCATGCAAGAAAAAATTAAATTGAAAGCAGGAAATTATGATTAACATTTATGGGATTTTTTTTACCAATTTACAGCATGCTGAAAACAGGTTAGACATGAAAATCATTATGGAAATCATCTTTCACACAGTTTATGCATGAGATTAATGATATGGAAAGAACAAAACAAGGAATTTTGATGAAGTTACGGTACTTACGAGAATGATGCCGCCGTCCTGATGTATAACCCGCTCGGTCATCTCAGACTCTGACAGTAAGACCTTGCACCTGACACACCTTAGCACTTCCAGTGCACTTTACACTCACCAGCACTTCTCACAAGCACTTTCCACAACGTTTTCTTTCGCATACCTTGCATCACATCACTTCACTGCACTGTACATAACAATAAATTCCCGTGTGGTCTAGTGACGAGTCCTGGAGAATTTAGTCAATCTCAGCATACCTAGGAGTAAACATCATCTTCCTCTCCACGTTCCATCTGGTTTTCGAAGCGAAATCAGCCGTGTACTGCTGTAGTTTGTCTCAGGACTTCTTGATATCAAACAGAGTGGAGCGAGGGAGGTTGAATTCACAGAGGATCCGTGATCTCAGGCACCCGCCGTCCTCCCTCTCCAATACCTCCCTCTTCTCCACAGTCAGAACCACTTTCTTCCTCTTCTCAGGTAGGGTATCACCACAAAACCAAGCACATCAGAAGTCATTTTTAAAGCGTGTTGATGAGCCAGGAACGGAGCGGGAAATGAGACCGTGACAGAGGCAGGAGGCGCGAAAACACAGCTGTTCGGCGCGCACGGGAAATTCAAACTGACGCAGTCCAAAAAAATCGGATTTTTTCGAATTTTTGGGCAATTTGGGGGTTGGACAGCCTACGATGTCCGAATAGTGATGCATCCGGATAGTGGACGTCCGGTTAGTAGGGAGATTACTGTATACATATACATAACGGGCATAATACGTACATATAAGGGGAGTGGTACAATACTCCCAGGTCCCGACTGATTTTTGACTTTTTGTTTTTTGGCTGAAACCTTCGCTTTTGGTGAGAAACATTGAAAATTCATGGAAAAATCACGATCCTGAGGTAAAAATGTTGATACAGGTGTCACTCAACCTTACGTTTTCCTTCTTTTTCAAGGTACCTGGCTAAAGAAAACAAACTATGGAAGGGTTAACTAATTCAAGCCACTTTAAATTACGTATTTATTTCATTTATTTGGTACGAATTTATGTGTAGTACAAGTCTATATTGGTTTTCACACAATAATATAGGCGTTTATAAGCATTGTTCACTCACCCAAAACCCCAGTATATGGCACCTTCCTTTATGACATTACCACCTCATCACTTCTGCTTGTTTCTACCTCTAGCTTTGTTTCTTTGTCCTCCACCTCAGGAATCACTTTCACCGTGAATTTCGTCATTACAGCGACCGTGGGGCGACATACCTTTCCTGGCTAGGTTACTGCTAACAGGTGAATTGCCCAGTGTGGGGGGGAACGGGGGGTTAGGTGGGGCCAGGCAGTATCCCTGCTTGACAGCAGGTAGAGGAAGGTCTCCCACATAAGCCTACCAAAGATCACCCATGAATGTTGAAAAATGTGCACACAATGGGCCTTGGAATTGCGTGATGTATGATGCACGTCGTTGGGTCTGTCCGCGGAAAAAAGTAGCGATGTGCATCGTACGTCGGTGGGACTCGGCGGGTTAAGTGTGTATTATGTATGAGTGAATACAGAAATCTGAGTTACTGAAGTTTGCTTTTTTTCTCTTTAAATTTAGAGGGTAGATGTTAGTAGGTGCTGTATTTTTCTCTGCCTCTAATATATTGTTTGAGTTATAGCTTGTACATGAGCATCAATCAAAGGAAAGTATCTTAGTCAATTAATTTTGAAGTAAAATACTTCCATAAGAAAGCTAGATGTGATGCATTATAGTAACCAAAAGTCTGTACACCAAATCACTTTGTTGCCACATTGGGGACGAGTCGTGTTTTATATTTTATATAAGGCTTATCAGTACCTTGTATCATATTCATTGGTAGCAGTTTGCATGTCTTCATCCTTTATTTTGTTTGAGAAAGAATTTGTATGAGTGAAAAATATTGATATTTTATGCTTTTATGTTAATTTTAGGAAATATATGTATTGCATAGTTGATAGAGCAGTGTATTGTGATTTGCTAATTTTTAGTGCAACTTTAATTATGACGCTAATAAAGTAGTTTATGCCCATTTTCTTCCTCATAGATATTGTTGGGCTTTAAGAAGCATGAATCATCCTTGTGATGGCTTTATTGTAGTGTCTCCAATATTTCCATACTTAACAAAGAGGTAGCCCTTAATCATTCCTGTATCACACCTGTATCCTCGTAATTTCTCTCCTTTGAAGACATGCTTCACCGACTCTTAGAAGGAATGATTGAGATTAGACTTTGCCATATAACTGAACTGTACATATTCAGTTTTGTATGCAGTAATCTATTATGTGTTTAAATACTCAGTATTAATGTAACTGTTACTGCACAGAAGTGAATGTGGCAAGCTGTGTGTGACACTAGGAAATGATTACTGGTTTTACCACTAGGCTTACCCTACAGTGTGCTGCCACAATCCACCACCACCACCTCTTCATGAAGGGTAGCTGAGAAGGGCAGGGACACTTGCATGTCATAAGTGGATTGTCACCTTTCACACAGTATTGGTGCCACCATGTCAAGACATCTTACTTCAGGATACTTCATACTGTGTATGACAGATAGCAAGACAGTTGAATATACAAGGTCTGTCCAAAAAGACACGGAAGTTTTTAAATTTCATACCAGCTAGCTGGCAGAGCCTGATTACAATGGAAGCACTGCGTAGTGGTGACTTTGAACTTTAGCCTAACACAAGCTGCATCATGCCATGTCACTTATAATAGTATACGCACTTGAGTGAACGTGTGTTTAGTGCACCTGGCGAATTTTCATCTATCTCATCTATTGCCTGAAATTAGTGGCCTTTCTGGGTGGATTTCAACTTGGGGGGAAGATCCACAGGGGCCAAATCTGGACAGTAGGATGGCAGGGAGATGATAGTCATCTCATGCTTTACCAAAAACTCACAGATAAGGAACTGCATGTGTGCAGGTTTATTGTGGTGCAGCATCCAGGTTTTGCTTACCCCCACTTCAGGCCACTTCCTTCACACTGCCTCCCTCAAATGCTTAAGGATGCCCAAGTAAAAGTCTTTATTGACTGTCTAACCATGTGGAACAAACTCATGCTGAATGATAGATACCCTTCCAGTCAGAAAGGACGGTCAGCATCACCTTCACATTTGAGTGACTCAGCATTTTTTTTGTGGCAGTGATAAAGTTCAAACCCACTGCAATGGCTGCCTTTTTTGTTTCAAAATCATATCTGTAAACCCATGTTTCATCACTTGTCATGACATTTTTCGGAAAGTTTTCCTCAGCATTGAAACGGCCAAACAGCTCCTAATTGACTGTGACACATATCTCTTTTTGCTCAACTGTCAGCGGATGCAGCTCAAATTTTGCAGCAACACAATAGATCTTCAGTTTTTTGGTTAAAATCGTGTTGCATGAACATTACAGATACCTACTTCTTTGGAAACTTCATGGACAGACAGGGGATGCTTTTCACAGATCATAGCGCGCACTTTCTCAGTGCGATTGTCGTCTCTTTATGTGGAAGGCCATCCTGATATGGGATCATCATCTTTGAATGTTCTTCCCGATTTAAACCACTGGAACCATTTGTTTCATTGCATACGGCTCAACCCTCCCGTAAGTCTGTTGTAACATTTGAAGTCCCCATAAAAGTTTTTCCCAATTTGAAAAAGAATTTCACACAAACATGTTTCTCTTCATTGTTCATCCAACCATCCATCATCCAATCCTATGTTGCCCCACAGAGGAGCGTAGGAGCCCGGGGCTAGGCAAGTTGGTCCTGACATTTAAGATGAGAGTGAACCTTCATTGTTCAACTTGCAACAAATTGTCAGGTGCACTAAAACACACATTCACTCAAGCACAGGTACCTCGATGACTAAGCTATGTGGCATGATGCGGCTAGTGATAGACTAAAGTTAAATGTCGCCACTACACAGCACTCCCAAAGTGATTATGCTATGCTGGATAGTTGGTGCGCTGTGTAAAAAGTTAGATTTCTTCTTGGACAAACCTCATAATTAACTTTCATTAATGTAGGCTGTATCAAACCTAACATTATGTTTAAATAGTTATTCAGGCATGTTAAATATCTAATGAGTTTTAATGTACATGTTGCAGAGTACTGTATTTTGTAACACAGTTACTAAAGGGCTCAAAATGGCTGCTATTAAAGTGAATTTTAACCTTTAGCTGATCAGCACATTTTGTACTCTGATAGACATTGCTCCAATACCAAATACTGACAGTCATACCTGTACAATCACATCTATGCAATTAATTTGTGAATATGCTTAAAGTAGACACCTGTCTTTTTAGGTTTACATACACTGTAGTATATCAGTCATAGTGGTACATCTTCTGCTGTTTAAATTTTGATAAATAATTGTGAAGATATACTGTATTTCTGAATGGTTACAGAGTCATTATGATCATTCATATTAAGACTAGATACTGCATTACAAATACTACCAGATAGCTGGACAGTGACATAGCCCTGTGATGATGGTGCCAATTGTGAATCGGTGTGAGAAGTTGTGGTACACAGAGTGACCACAAGCTATAAAGTCATTATGTTCCCCACACCTGTGCTCTATGTCAGTCAGTCACATGTAGCTGGAGTCTGGACAGAACAAGTAAAATTCATAAGTTACAGGGACTGGTACATCAGTTTCTTGTTCAGAAAAACACAGTATCAATGTTTTGCTGTATTTTGCTTGGAAATATTACCGGTACTTGACAAGCAGCAAAAAGAATGATGATGAAGTATGCAATAGTTTATTCCTTCACTTTATTTATTTTTTTCTCCCCTCCTAGCTTCACATAGTTTTATTCAGCTTAGGAAGCACTTCCCAAGTTGTAGGAGTTAGAAACAGTGTAAATAACCCCTTCAGCCTTGGAAAGTAATTTGTTTATTTTATTCTTGCTAATATCAGCCACTTTATATGATTTAACATAGTAATGTCCTTCATAGGGTGTTAGGGTCAATTAGGGTAAAATTCTCCAAACTCTAGCTGGATGTGATATTCCACTTGATTAACATTTTTTAGTGTTGGGAAAAATATTATTTCATGATGTTGCACTAATGAATAGGTTGTGATATTTGTGGAAGTTGCAGTCCATTCTGTGATAAAGGTTTTGGTGATGTAGTTGTGTTTATTCTTGTTTCCTTACTATTATTGAAGTAAATACAGCATGAGTAAATATTCCATTAAGTGTGATGGGTTCCTTGATGTTTGCCCATACACAGTGTAAGTTTGTAACTTATAGTATTTATGGGATACTTAAGCAGTTGCATTTTGAAAGGCTTTTGTTAAGTACCTTGAGATGTTATGGTTAATAAGAAAAGCAACTGTAGCAAATGGGAAAGCATATTGAATGTAAAGACAATGTGGTGCAGACATTCTGACACAGTATATATATATTATCATGTCACAGCAGCCTTGGATGAATTATGGGATTGGGTGTTGGGGAATAGATAGAGACTGTAGTATGGTAAAGTGACAGATCTCTTTAATCTTGAGCTTCAATGATAAATGTGAGCACTTGGGGTAAGGAGTATGATCAAATACTGTTAATATAAATCTGTACCTTGAGCATGAATGATTAAATGAAGGCAGGTGGAGTGAGTGAGTGAGTAAAATCATGTAAAAAGAGCTGAAAGGCAGCAATATAATAGTAAGGGCCAGCAACAGAGTTGTCTGGGGTTTAATACATTTATGGTTGTCATGAGGCTTAGGGTAATTCTTATTCTTTTTTATACTTTGAAGTGTACAAGGCAACTTTTTGAAGCCTCACTTATATTTTAGTATGATGTAACAGTGTGGCTTGATTACAATATACCATATATTGTGTATGACTAGAGTACTTGGAGATAAGGACTTTTATGAATATTGGTTTCATTTGGCATTGACCTGCAAGGGGTCCTAGTCACACTAACCTGAAAGGTTTTTTTTTATATACTTATGCATTACATTGTTTTCTCTGCTGATAAGTTTCATATATTCTTTACCAGATTGTTTATGTATTATCTTGCTAGTCTATATTTTGCTTAGACTTTTTTCAAGAGTTGCTTGTTTTGTATCTCTATTTTTGTTAAATTAGTCAATCGGAGACCTGCTGTTGTTCACCATGGTAAAGTGTATGGATTCCATAATATGAACACTGGTTTAGAAGAGGGTTCTATTGTTGCCAAAATAAATAATTGTGTTTGGGTTTCACTTGCATTCTTTAATCCATTTTGTGGGGAAGGTGTACAGTATATTGTCTAATACTGTACTGCTTTTCATAATTCAAGACTATAATTATATCTGTGTTTGTAGTGCAGCCGAAACTGGGAAGAGAATTGCAATGAAACTTGGCAAGATGGTTGCAATTTGGTTACAGATGGGCCCATTTCAATTTCAGGGTGATTGAAATTTTTTAATTTTTTTTCTGCCTCTGATTGTCCTCATTGGCTTTACATTACATGGAATTCATTTAGCTGGGGATGACTGACATTGAAGCAGCTATTTGTTGGTTCTGAGCAGCAGGAAGTGCAGTTGAAAAATGGCACTAATTTGAACAGTCAACTACTGTCACACAAAATCATATTTTTCTCAACAAAATACAGTATGGATATCACAGGTATCTGTGTATAATTCTGCATGCAGTGATGCAAAAACTATTGCATGCATAAGCAGATGCATAGTTTTTGAGCCAGTCATGTGTAATTGAAACAACTGGTGGGTGGGGGAAAACATGAATTGCTGAATATTGGTCATTTTCAACACTCATTGATGACCCAAAATTTACATACAGGAATATAATTTGGCACCATAAGCGTTGGTGCTGTGTTGCACGTTCAAGTGTGTAAACATTCAGCCATTCAGCTGCGGTTGTGAGATAATTGAAACCAAACTCATGTAACTGCAGACAACTGAGATTTGAGGGCAAAGCCAGAGGGCTGTCAGCAGAAGCAAGTGCACAGTGGCCATGAAGCACCTGTGATTACAATGCTTTGTATATCATTATGGTGTTTATGTGGATGTGCTGGAAATGTTAGGTAGAGTACCTGAGATGGTTTAGCCATGAGGAGAGAGAGAGAGAGAGAGAGAGAGAGAGAGAGAGAGAGAGAGAGGGAGAGAGAGAGAGAGAGAGAGAGAGAGAGAGAGAGAGAGAGAGAGAGATGTACTAAGATTGTAAGGTAGAGAAGGAGAGGTATACCAAGGATGAGGTGAAGGGATGTGAATGAGAGATGCATGTGCAAAATGGAGGGGTGGTTATTACGCTGGGTGGTAACCACATAACCAAATTTTGGCGCCTGGAGGTGGGTAATTTCAGTGCTCCAATCGGATTGAGCCGGTGAAGGTTTATATCCAAGGAGTGGTTGGGGTTTATTGCTCAGGTAATGCCACTCAGGGATGAGTGAGACTGGTCATTCTCATCTTAAATGTCAGAACCAACTTGCCTAGCCCCAGGCTCCTACGCTCCTCATGGGGCAACGTAGGATTGCATGATGCATGGATGAATTAACTGGTGGAAGAGAATGGGGATGTGAAGGTGATTTAATATGTGGCCACCCCCACTAGGCTATGCACCTGGTTGTAGAGAGAGAAATAGTATACTAACAATCTTTTAGAATATATTGATAGTAAGTGGTTGGCTATCAGAGCTGCAGTGTTTCAGTGATACTGTACTGTATGCATCTTACATGTGCCCCAAGTCAAGGGTTCAAGCCCATGTTGTGGCAGACATTTAAAATACAATTAGGAGCTAGTTGTCTATCTTTTCATATTTACCTCTGTCAAGAAGGTTATGTTATTGCCAGCATTGGTTTGTTTGTCTGTTTTTTAGCAGGATTACTCAAAAAGATATGAATTGACTTTGCTGAAATTGTTTTGGAGGGGTATGGTATTGCCCAAGGAACAATCCATTAGATTTTGGTAGTAATCTGGATCATCATCCAGATCCAGGAATTTTTTGTTTGTCCACATGATGCCTCCAGGAGTTCTCTGAATTTCAATGAAATTTTGTGGAAAGGTGGGCCATGGGCCACTAAATAATGATTAAATCTGGGGGTGGATCTGTATCCTCCTACTTTCTCTATTCTCATTTCAAAGCCAAAGGTGGCTGTTGTGTATATGTACGCAACGATCTGTCTTGCTCTCGTGTTCCTGAACTTGATTCTTCTGAATTCTCTGCTCTCTGGCTTCGGCTTTCCTGTCATTCTCTGACTGAATATATCTGCGCCATTTACTTATCGCCTAATTCTACTGACTATCACAAATTCTTCGACTACCTTACTTCTACAATGGAACACATTCTATCCATTTCTCCTTTCTCTGAAATCTCCATTCTTGGAGATTTCAATGTTTACCACCACCTTTGGCTCTCCTCTCCTTTCACTGATCCACCTGGTGAACAAGCCTATACCTTTTCGATCCTTAACCCGTCCAGTCCCAACCGTTTTATTACACAGCCTACCCCCAGATCCCGACCGATTTTCGACTTTTTGTTTTTTAGCTGAAACCATCGCTTTTGGTGAGAAACATCGAAAATTGGTAGAGAAATTGCGATCCTGAGGTTAGATATGTTGATATAGGTATCACTCAACCTTACATTTTCCTTCTTTTTCAAGGTACTTGGCTAAAGAAAACGAACTATGAAGGGGTTAACTAATTCAAGCCGCTTTAAATTATGTATTTATTTCATTTATTTGGTACAAATTTATGTGTTGTACAAGTCTATATTGGTTTTCACACAATAATATAGGCGTTTATAAGCACTGTTCATTCACCCAAAACCCTAGTATATGGCACCTTCCTTTACAACATTACCACCTCATCACTCCTGTTTGTTTCTACCTCTAGATTCTTTGTTTCTTTGTCCTTCACCTCAGGAATCACTTTCACCGTGAATTTCGTCATTGAAGAGACCGTGGGGCAACATACCTTTACTGGCTAGGTTACTGCTAACAGGTGAATTGCCCAGTGTGGGGGGGAAGGGGAGGTTAGGTGGGGCCAGGCAGTATCTCTGCTTGACAGCAGGTAGAGGAAGGTCTCCCACATATGCCTACCAAAAATCACCCGCGAATGTTGAAAAATGTGCACACAATGGGCCTTGCAATTGAGTGACGTACGATGCACGTCGTTGGGTCTGTCCGCGGAAAAAAGTAGCAACGTGCATCGTACGTCGGTGGGACTCGGCGGGTTAATGACCTAGAGAAGCTTGTACAGCACCCTACCCATATCCCTGATCACTAAATTTATGAATGATGCATTCAAAATGCATTAATTTGCAAAGTATTAAAAATTAAGGGGTTTTGAGACGCTAATTTTTTCTTGAAACCATACATTTTCTTCATATATATTACTCCCAAATCCTATTTCAGCTTCAGTTATTATAATGGTTGCAATCCTACCAATGGACAGGTAGACATTTTATGCTTTTAGTCTTATTTCACTTACAGCTTCCAGATGCATGATATCATTTGTTTCAGTACTGCTAATTGAATATCCTGTATGTGCATGCTTTGTAGTGGTGGTGGTATTGTTTTATCGTAGATTACCGTAGTTGTTGTACCGGAAGAGGCTCTTTTCTAAGCCTGTGTCTCCGGGCTTCTCAATTCTTCACTATTGTTTAACCCTGATGGTGGTCACGTGTGGTGATATCTTTTCTTTATAAATGAATTTTTGTCTCTGATATTTCCAAAATTTATCCAGACGTGCTTCAAACCTCTCCACATTGCCTGCCCTTACCCTTTGTGGGAATGAATATCTCCTTAGGTCCAGGTTTGCTTTTCTTGTATATCCTCTTGCTGTTGCCTCTTGTACTGCCTTCCTCCCTCAACTGAAACATCCCACATGTGCAGTCCTCATCGTATATGCCGCTGATGATCTTGAAGGTCTCCATCACATCTCCAGGGGATCTCCGGAATGTTAATGATGGGAGGTCTAGCTTTTTCATGCGCTCCTCATATGATAGATCCTTTAATCCTTGTACCATCTTGGTGGCTTTTCTTTGAACACCTCCAGTGCTTCAATGCCTTTCACTAGGTGAGGGCTCCATATTTGGTTAGTATATTCTGCATGTGGCCATACTAAGCAGTGTAGAAACATTTAAAGGTTGTTTGGTCCAAATGGACAAAGGTCCTTCTAATGGTCCCCACGATCCTGTTTGCCTTGTTATTTTATTCAGCTAAGTGACTGGAAAACTTCAGTCTGTCATCTATCAACTCCTCTATATCTTTTTCTACTTTGGTTCTACTTATTTTTGTTGGAAGTGGAATCCTTTATCTTCCACTCCAGTTCTCCCTATCCTCATGTACTTGGTCTTCTCAGGATGATACTGCAGCCTTCATTTTTCGGTCCACTTTTGTAGTTCATATAGGTCTTCTTGTAGCTTTTGGCAGTCTTCCTCGTTCTCTGTTTCCCTGAAAATTTTTGTATAATTGATGTACATGTAGATTTCGCTATAGTTTTTCATAATTTCTGGAAGGTCATTTACAAATAGGACAAATAGTAGAGGCCCGAGCACCGATCCTTTAGGCACCCCACTGGTAACGTTTTTCCAGTCCGATGAGATACCATTCACAATAACTTCCTGTCTTCTGCCGGACAAGAAGCTTTTGATCCATCTAAGATAATTGCCTTCAATCCTATAGCTTGCCACCTTTTCAAGAAGTCTCTTACGAGGTACTCGATCAAAGGCTTTTGCAAAATCGCAATATATCACATCCACAGCCTTCTTAGAATCTACAGCCTCAGTCCAACGATCCAATACTTTAATCAGCTGTAACACAGTTGACCTTCCCAAGACAAAGCCAAACTCTTTATTACTAAATAATGATTTTTCCTCATGTGATCTGTTATCGCTTCTCTCAACAAAGATTCCATAATCTTGCATATCACACTAGTTAAGCTTACAGGTCTTTAGTTTCTGGGCTCTTTATTTCCTCTTTTGTATATAGCTGTCACATGTGTGCAAGTCGCCAGTCATCTGGTATTTTCCCCTCTTGAACTTTTAAATAATATCTGTAAAGGGATCAAGTAGTTCCTCTGTCACTTTCAGTATCCTTGGGTGAATTTTGTCTGGTCCAGGATATTTTTTCCTTTTTAGTTTACTTAATATCTTTCGGATTTTTTCCTTTGATACCGGTATGTCAATACTAGAGAGAGCTGGTACATCTTTAGGTTTGAGTTTCGGAACTTCATCAATTTCAGTTATGAATATTTGTGAAAAATTACTCTGCAAGGATGCTTGCTTTTCTCCATCTGTTTCTGCTTTTGAAGACCTTTCCATATCCATGTACAGTTCCTTCACTCCTGATTTTGGAATTGATGTACTTCCCCAAAAAATTTGGATCTGATTTCGCATTCATTGCAATTTCTCTTTCTTTGTGTTTTAGAGCTTTTTTCTTATCTGGTTATTCAATCTCCTGCACTCCTTCTCTACCTCCTGAGATCCATCTCCTGTAATATTGTTTTTCTTCAGATTCTTCAATCTTTCCCAATTTGTTTTCTCATTATTTTTGACGAAGTCCTCATGTTCATGGGTAATTTTTTGTTGTTTTTTTTCCTTATAGTGCTTTCTCCTGCAGTCATCTTCGGCACACACTCAATTATCCCCTTTAGTCTACTATGAAATCCTCTCCATTTACTTTCAACGTTGGGCTCTTGTGACAGGTACTGAATCCAGTCTATGGCAAGTTTCTCCTTCATTTTCTGGTAGTTTCCTTTTTCGTACATATATGCTTGTCTTTTACACTGGTTCTCCTGTTCCTGCATGTCACAATTAAAAGAAATGCATACCATGATCACTCCTGCCTAAGGGTTCTCCAAACTAATGTTTTCAGTCATTGATTCATCATTACTGAATATCAGATCCAGTGTACTTCTTCCAGCATCCCCTCTGCATCTAGTCATTTCCATTATATGTTAGGTTTGGAAACAATTACGAGCTTCCTCAATCAGCTGTGTGTGAAAATAATTCATGCTTGCACTGGTTATGGAGTTATCCCAGTTGATGTGAGGCAGATTAAAATCACCAAGAAGTATTTTGTATTGCACTTTTATATGATCAATCTCTTTCATTAGTTGAAGCAAATTTTTATTGTTTTGATCACTGCTATTTAGGCTTCTATATATAGAGGTGAGGAGTAATCTGCCATTGGGACCACTGCCACATTCCAGTTCCAGACAGCAATACTCAGTTTTAAGATCCCTTACTCTATATCTTGTCCCTTTCTTTATGTACACTATCATTTCTCGTCACTCATTGGAATGCAGGTTCACTTCAACATCATAGTTTTCTATATTCTGCAGCTGATCTTTCAAACCTAAAATGTTTTGGTCTCACTTCCTATAGTGCAATAATGTATGGTTTTATCTCCATCTGATTTAACCTCATGCTTAATTCGACATGTTTTTCCTGTGTTAACACATCCGCATTACTAAACATAACAATTTCCTTTTCCCATCATTATTTTCACTTTTTACAAGTCCACCAGCTTGACCATCCTTCACCTCCATATGGAGGTTCCCTCACACTGTACTTTCCCTTCCCTAGCTCTGTCAAGTTTTTTGCTTCCTTCCACAAAGCTGAGTCAAACTCTCTCTCCCTCTTTGTCATATCATGCACTATCCTCACATTCTCAAAATACTTATTACCCTTGAGGCTCTTTATTTTATCAAACAATCTAATCTTGATATCCATATTTGAAAGAATCACTCGTATCGGTCTGGTTTTATCCCATGCTGCTTTGCCCAGCTGAATTTTTTGAATAATCTCTCTGTTTACAATTTACCTGACATCTGCATAAGTTTCACTACAAATTTCTTATCACACTCAGTTCTTTCTTGAATAACTTGTAAAGTTGATTCTGGGACACTATACATCACAAAGTTATCTTCCTTAGCCTTTCCTTCATTAATTTCCTCAAGAACCACCTCCACAAATTCCCCCTTAGGCAAACGTGCATCTTTTTTTTTTTTTAACCTCTGAATTATCTAAATTCCTCTGTTCTTCATTTTCCCTGTCCTTGTTTCTGCAGATCATACCTGAGGCTAATTTATCCTCCATGTCAGCAGCTCACGCCTCAGTTTTGCCTACCCTGTCTTCTAAATCCATACACTCGGCATATACACTTTCTACTTTATCTGCAGTTTCTACACATTGAGCCTCACAGGTCCCCAATCTCATTCATTTCCTTGTGCCTTTGTTGTCCTTCATCCATATCACTGACCACCACATCCACTTTAGCCTCTAGCTCTGCCTGTCTAGTTGATAACTCAGTGTTTTGCTCTACAAACTTTTCTATGAGGCAGTGAAGTTTAGCGCAACCTCTCTTACAGTAATTGCAGTTCCATATGATCTGATCACCAACCTTCTCCATGTAGTCATAAACTTCTTCGGGCATATTTTCACATATAAGTGGAACCAAACTTCACAAACCTCACAGCTGACTGCCTTATCCTCGTCCATCACTGCTTCCTTGCATTTCCCGCATTTTTCAGTGTTTACGTCGTCAATGGCGCTGCCATATTTGCCTCCTTGGCTTGCACTGCCTTCCACATCTTTGTTCCTTTTATGCCATCCACGGCCAATCTTTTGGCTCCTATTACTCTCCATGGTATTTCTGGATATTCACAATTATACTTATAAGTTCAGCGCTCTGTCTCTTCAAACTCACTAAATCAAGGAAAAGGCTTCCGAGAAAAACATCACACGTTTATCCACCACATGTCACCATCACCTTCCGTTTTAGTTGCATGTTTCCATCTGTTTTCAGATTAGGTGAATATGGCGACAAGCAGTTCAGATCAACAGAATAGCTGCATACTCCTGAACCACATGAAGTGCAAAGACAAGAAGGAAAGTCTGTGAAGTTTCTACTTCTCGGCGTATATCTCTAGTCACATCTAGCAAGCAGCGTGGGAACACGTAGTGACCATAGCCTGGAAGATACTAATGATACCTTTGAACTTTTTATTCATAGAACATGTGCATCAACATACACTTCAAAGCACCATATAAAAGGGCATTTCACGCCAAAGAATACCAGAGCCGGAAGGAAAACGGGCTCGCAGATCCCAGGCTAACATTTTTAGTTTCAAGGACCAGTTTCATTTGAGGCGAATTATGTTCTCTAGAACCAGGTCCAAAACATCCTGATAGGTGGAAAAGAGTCGTGCTGTGTAGGACTGCTGATCGTGGCCCAAATCAACAAGCTTTCAAAGATGTTATTCTACAGGCATGTGATTTGCGTGATGATGATTGGGCTCATAAGGTACGCATTCAGCTGGAAGGTGCCCTAAGTGATTTGCATACGGCGGATGTATGAACTGGCTCCGGTTTCGCCATCTGTGTTTTAAGATACTGGTGATGTGCGCATCACTAAATCCAAGTCTGCACTCAAAAAACAGTTGCAAGTTGAGGTTTCTGAACAACCCTGTCCTGCATCTGATGCGTGTATCTTGGATGGATGTGCCTTTCTTTGGGTTATAACATGGCCAACCTCAGGGACAGTTGAAGACTTCATCCAGAACCACAACACCTCTTCCACCACAGAAGGTCATCTTAACTGTGACAGAAAATAAGGTGCAACTCATCGACCTGATCTGCGATTATATCCATGACCATCCAGATTCACTTCCAGCACATACAGGATTAGTTTTGACAGGAAAAAATCCAATTCCTGTGCAATATCACAATGGCACTATCCACGGCAGGAATGATCTACAAACAAGGCATGAAGAAGCTGATATAATTATTGCTCAGCAAATGGTTCATCTAGCATCTCAAGGAGTATCATGCATTTATGTCCTTTCTGACGACACTGATGTGTTCATACTTCTCATGCATTTCTACAAGCAGAGAAACCTCACGTGTAACTTGATAATGAGTGCCACTAAACTCTTTTCTTTTACTGAGGCAAAGATGCGCTTGGCAGGTTGGTGATAATTGGCTGAATGCAACATTTCCAAATTACATTTACAAACTCAAATTTCCCCCTCATATATATGCTGTCAGTTAATAATAAAGAGATCATGAAACAATGTTGCATTCAGCCAATCATCACCAACCTGTCAAGTGCATCTTCGCCTTGATAAAAAAAAAAAAAAAAAAAGTATAGTCAGACCAGGTCGTCCACGGACATCAGAGCTACAGCTGAACAACATTCTGTCATTGTACCATACTTATTACCAGCCCATGTATTGACAGGACACTGTGGCCTTCTGCTGGGACATTGATAAGGGTAAAACCCTCAAGGCATTGAAATCTGGCCAACAGCTAAACCGCCTTGGTAAACATGATGCCCTATCTTCGGATGTTGTGGAAGAAGCTATTGAAATCCGGCCAACAGCTAAACCGCCTTGGTAAACATGCTGCCCTATCTTCGGATGTTGTGGAAGAAGCTACACGAGTTATGGATCACAGGAAACTGGTAATATGTCAGCTATACGGTATGATGTCTGGAAGACAAAGATTGGTAATACAAAGTTGAACTCAGCACCTGAACTTAGCACTTCCCCCGACTACCCAGGCATTCAAGGAGAATGTCCTCCGAGCCCATCTTCAGTGTGCATTATGGCGAGCTGCTCTGAGCCACGAAAGCTTGATCTCACATGTAATGGATGGACACGAGAGGTTACTACTCCAGATATGTTGCTGCCTAAAATCACTTGATGTGCTGAAAATGATACGTTGCGGATGTATCTCAAACACTCCATGTCCCACCAGTAGGTGCAGCTGTTCAGCTGCCAGGATCTCTTATTCTGTGTTGTGAATGCCCTACATCACTCAATTGTCACACTGAACAAACTTTACACTATTTTTTTTCCAGCTGATGATCCACTTTGGTGAATGTGGCACCTGCGCATTCCTGCCGCGTGATTTGTTGTTTTCAATTTCGGACTGCCATATTTACAAAAAAACAGTTGTATTTTATATTCCAATTCTCACAAATGCTGTTTTGCATTGTCATTGCACTATACTATCAGACATGAAACGAGTATGTATCTGTGCTTCACCCAAGCGGACAATGAATTTGAGGAAGCTGAATTTGAATTGAAATACTTATGGTTGTACAAGGTACAGAGTTGTTGCATCTCCCTATATTTAAAAAAAAAATAATAATAATAAACGCATAAGTGCAAATAAAAGGTATCTTAATACTTAGGCACTTGTTATATTAGACAACAGTACCATTCTAAGTAAATTAGCGGTTTTGTCAGTGGTAAAGTGGTGGAAGTGAGAAGGCGAATGGAACAGTCGCTACAGAGGAGGGGCGGACACGAGAGGCAGCCACGGGGGAAAAACAAGGTGTCTCGTCTTGCAAGATGGCAGACTTTAATTATGGATCACACCTACTCCATTGCTTCGATACCTTCGCCCATATTATTCGTAAGTATATATATCCGTAAGTATATATATTTATTTATTTATTAGAGATGCAACAACTCTGTACCGTTTACAACAATAAATATTTCAATTCAAATTCAACTTCCTCAAATTTATTGTCCGTTTGGGTGAAGCACAGATACATACTCGTTTCATGTCTGTTTGTATAATACAATGACAATGCAAAACAGCATTTATGAGAATTGGAATATAAGGTACAATTGTTTTGTGTAAATATGATACTTCAGGTCCGAAATTGAAAACAACCAATCACGCGGCAGGAGTGCGCAGGTGCCACATTGACCAAAGTGGATATCAGCTGGAAAAAAAATGTATTGGCTTGTATTTGCTTTGGATGAGGAGGATGACTAGTTTGATTAGTTTGAACGTTTACTTATGAAAACGTTGCTGTTTGTGTGAACTAGATAAAACTTTGTCATATTTTTTTTTTCATGGAAATACATATTTTATAATGGTGAAATTATTGAGGGTTTTTTTTTGTCAAAAGAAACTAGTAATTGAATCTAAGGTAAAAACCTGAATACTGAGAAACAAAGGGAAAAATATACTCTAATTTCTAAGTATTTGCCAGATATAGCAATTGGAATGCACCAGTTAAAAATGTACATTTTGACGCCAAATTTAGCTTCATAGACCAAGTATATATCGACGTTTTAAGATTTCTATAGTGTGGGATAGGACCGATTTTGAATTTTGCCTGTAAAAAAGTTGTCCAAATATGCCAAAGTGGCATCAAGTGGTTTTGGAATCTAGAGGCTCCCACTTACCAGAAAAAAGCGTAAAAGTTGTATGTACTCCAAATCCTACTTCAACCTTCTGCTGCTACACTAATATACCATTTTCATCGTACACTTCTCGATTTACTTCTTTATCACCCTGTCTGACTCTACCTCCTTCCAGAACATTTTCTTGCACTTTACACTCAAATTCTTTCCAAATTCCTCATCCACTTTCTTCTTACTCTCTCCTACTAGTCTTTTCACCTCTCTCTTCCTCTCTACATACAACTCTTTCTTCTGTCTCTCAACTTCCTCCACGCCCCTGTTTCCCATCCACACACTATATGTTTTCTTTTGCGCCACAACCTGTCTCATCTCTTCATCCCACCATGCTGCTCCTTGCACCCTCTTCCGTCTTCTCTTCACCCCACACACCACCTCACATGCTGCACAGATTTCTTCTGTGAATATCTTGCACACAAATTCCACCTCCCCCATCTGCTCCAAATCATATTTACCCAATCGCTCCTCCACTTCTCTCTTATATTCTGCATTTTTTCCATCCTTTTGCAACCTAATTTCTACCCTCCTTGTATGGACTACTTCCTTCCGTCCTTCCCTTCTCCACCTCCTCCATTTCATTTGAACCTTGACTTTCACCATCACCAAGTTGTGGTCAGAAAGTCCACTTCCCAACCGCTGTACTCTCTTGCATCTTTT
Source organism: Birgus latro (assembly GCA_018397915.1). NCBI lineage: Eukaryota > Metazoa > Arthropoda > Malacostraca > Decapoda > Coenobitidae > Birgus > Birgus latro. The sequence goes on along the minus strand of JAGKTI010001065.1, from coordinate 38,037 downwards.
TTTTTTTTTTTTTATGTGTCCGACTCTGGGCATAGGCTTCACAGCCTGCTATCAAGGCCAAGTCGTCCTCCTACAATCTACATGTCACCACTTCGGCGCTTAACACCCACCGTCCATATTGAATACATGCTAGGGCTGCCTCATACAGGACTGGTGCTGGTATTAGCGGGGTCATTTTTACGACATGTCGGCGGGTCTTCTGGTAGATAAAGCTATTATACACCTCATTCTGTCATCCACACACACATAATGAGTCACAGTCTTCCGTTCATTCAGTTCACCACTCTCCCTTATCATCACTCGCCACGTATACCTGTGGATCATTTTGAGTCCAAATATGGTATTGGCTATCACCAACCCCCTCCCCGCACAAATGTCCACTAGAGCAGTGTCATTCTGATTCACTTTTGCAGGTACACCCCACTTACCAAGTACTCCATCCACCTTCACATTTCCTACCTATCCATTCATATCCTCAATCAAAAACATTCTCATTCCTTTCAAACTTTTCCATGCACCCTTCCACATTTGTCCAGAACTCTTCTTTCACTCTACTTGCACGATCTTGGGTTGGCGCATACACACACACAATCGCCCACATTTGTAGTCCAACTTTCAATCTTAACCACACAGAGCTTTTGAAGATTCTAAATATTCCAGCTTTAAATGAGATGGGGAAACCCTTAGTTCTTAATTCTATCTGGGAATATGAATCATAAGAAAGGCAACCCCAGACAATTTCTCCCACTGCCTCCTGTGGTGTAGGGGGGTAAAAGGCTACTGTACAATATTTACAACAAATATTACCCATCACATACTTCCACAGTTATGAAGAAAGAAAAAAAAAAGATGGAGTCCCTCTGCATTAATGCTGTATTGTGGTGGAGTGGGGTGATGTTTGGTTTGGTATGGTCTGGTGTGCTGTGTTGTGCGGTGTAATTAACAATTTGAGGTGTGGTGTGTGGTGGAGCAGTTCGGTGGGTTTGTGTGGTGTGTGGTGGGGCAGTTCGGTGGGTCTGTGTGGTGTGAATAGATGGTGGAGTAGTGTAATGATGGAGTGGTGATTATGTGATGTAGCAGTCTTGGAATAGTGTGGTATGCGATGAAGGTATGATGATGTGTGATGAGCAGTATGGCACTGGTAGTGTGGTGTCGAGATGAATAGTGTAGTGTGGTTACAGAGTTTGATGGGATGTGGGGATGGTGTGATGGTGGTGGTGATATGGTGTGACGGAGTAGTGTGGTGGGGGTGGTGTGTGACAAAGTTGTGGTGGAGCAGTGTGACAAATTGTGTAGTGCAGAAATTTGACGAATGTGTGGTAGAGTTTCGTAGTGGTGGTGTGATGAAAGTGTATTGCAGCTGTGTGGCAAACTTGTGGTGATGTGGCGAAGATGTGGGGGGAGGAACCCGTGGTGGTGGGGTTGTGAACTTGTGATCGGGGAGTGTAGTGGTGGTGGTGTGGTGGCGACATACGGAGGGCGGGAGGGGGAAGACTTGAACAATCCCAGCATCCCTCGCTCACCAACTGTTGCCTTACCCTTAGGTAGACACACCGACCTACCCACCGACTCATTTCTACTTATCTAACCACCTACGTATTTGTCAGCGTACTCTAATTTTATATCCACCTACCACCACGTAAGTATACTGTATATCAATTCACCAGCCTATCGATCCACTTACCTACCAGCCTACTTATTTATCCACTAAGCAGTCCACCAAACTACCTACCTACCTATCTCTCTCGGATAAAGAGATAGGTGGGTATGCAGGTAAGATGGCAGATGAGTAGATGCAGGTAGGTAAGTGGATAGACTCTATCCGCTTACCTACCTGCATCTACTCGTCTGCCAGCTTACCTGCGTACTGTCCTTTCTCATTACCTACTTATTTTCCTTTTCACTTACGTATACCAACTCACCTAGTTATATAACTGCACCTCTCTCTCTCTCTCTCTCTCTCTCTCTCTCTCTCTCTCTCTCTCTCTTCACGGTGATGTCCACCTTAATCAATTCTCTCAACGTCCAGACGAATTATTTCAGATAAAGAATTAAAGACCTTTTTTTTTTTCCCCGACTCTGGGCATCGGCTTCACAGCCTGCTATCAAGGCCCAGCAGTCCTCCTACATACCATACACCTCTACATGTCACCACTTCGGCGCTAACACCCATCGTCCATACTGAATACATGCTAGGGGTGTCTCATACAGGACTGGTGTATTGGTATTAGCGGGGGTAATTTTACGACATGTCGGCGGGTCTTCTGGTAAATCAGTAAAGCCTGATTTAACGAAATTCAAATCCTTAAACTGTTCCCTACCCCAGCGAGGATTTGAACCTTGGTCCGTTGGGACTGCAAGCCACCTCTCTACCAATCGAGCCACCGCCTTGCAATGAAGGCGATAGAAACATTGTCTATTAACATTCACAACGCTAACACCTAACCTCCTTCATTCTCAGTTATATCATGACGATTACAATTTATATACGGATAGGAATTCTCAGATATTATTGCGATCGATTCTTAGTCGTAACTCAAATTTTGTGAGGCACGAAGGATGACGTAGAATCTTTTTTTTTTTTTTTTCTACGGGATGAAAATATCGAGACGGAGTTGATCATATTTTTTTTCGTTTATTTTATTTATTTATATATTTAACTAGGGTCCAGCTTGGGAAGGACTCGTAATGAAAGGGAAATTCCTTTCACTTTCCCGCTTCCCCATTGCTACTCTCCCCTCTTCCTGTATCTCCACCCCGTCTCCCCCCTAACTTCTTCCTCCTTCTTCCTTACCATTATTCCCCTTCTCCCTTCTCCCCTTTCTCCTCCTTCCCTCCCTTTCTCTCCTTGTGTTTCTTCATTTTCCTAATAGCTCTCTCAGTCCCTCCAACGGTCTCTCTCTCCCCATTTCCCTTTCTTACCTCCATTCCCAAACGTCCCTTCTTTCCTTCTCTAGTTCTCAGCTTCTCTTCAGCACCTATTTACCCCATATTTCTTACCACCCCATTCTCTCAGCAGTTGAATAATAAAAAAAAGTACACTTAAAAAAAAAAAATGTATGCCACGATGGGTGCGATTGTTTCGAAAGGTAATGAACGAAACATCGCATAGTACCTTGGGAGGGTTGACATGCATTTCTTCATTGTGCCTTAGTGTTTAATACATAGATCTTTTCTTCTTTTTTCTTTATTTTTTAAGGCAGTGTACATATGCATAAACAGTAATGTAAACGGAAAACGTAAACAGTACAAACATACAGCCAGATGTAAACAGGTCTGACATGCCGGTGTGACGTCATGTAACCACGACAACCATTTGCTGTTTCTAAAAGCAGACGACGCCGTCTGTCCCTCAAGAGCAAAGCAAAAGAGGTTGATACACCTAAAAAATGGATCACTGATTTGTTACAGACTAA
>JAGKTI010001065.1:0-14630 GCA_018397915.1 Birgus latro | reverse complement strand
CACACACACACACACACACACACCGCAAATTTACTGTTACTGGTAGGCCTTCTGTTGCACACACACACACACACACACACCGCAAATTTACTGTTACTGGTAGGCCTTCTGTTGCACACACACACACACACACACACACACACACACACACACACACACACACACACACACACACCGCAGATTTATTGCTGGTACTGTAGCTAACTGATACATGCATATGTCATGCAGTATGCTACTCATACCCATATCCTACGCAGGATATGTGTATGAGAGAGAGAGAGAGAGTAATGGCCGCATACTCCCATGAACTCATGAACAAGGGGTCAAGGGGTGTGGTCAGTTTGTCTACATACCCCCTCCCTCTCTCTGTCTCTATGAACACGCACTCCAGTCTCAGATATAGGGTACTTCGTAACTTACCGTATATTCCGTGTCGAATAATGTCTTGTATAGGCCTATATAAATCTTGTCAATATGATGCAGCCTATACTTTGTTTAATAATATACAAGTGGATGTTAAGGTGCATAACGCAAAATTATTCTGTGAGGAATGAAATCTGCTGACACCAAATGCAAATAACTGTACGTATCGCATTTGGTGTAGGTGAGGACCTCCTAGTCCGTATTAAACACAGTAGCCAGCTGTTAATTCCCCAGTAGCCGACACACTGTCATGGAGGTTGTTTTAGAACAGTTTGCAGAGACGTTGCACTAAAATTGGAAAGGGAGTGTGTAACCTGTAAAAGGGATACCCAGTCCTTTCATAAGAGCCCTTTCTATTTCGCTGCGTACCATGCGTTATGCCCATCTGTCTCCCTCCACCTTCCTCTTTCTTCCTTTCTCTCCCTTCCTCACGCCTTCTAGAGTGCATCTCTTCCTTTGCCCTCTCCGCTCCTTTTCCCACTCCCCGTCTGCTCCCCTCACTGTCCCTTCCCCGTCTCCCGTTGCTTCTCAACTCTTATTAATATTCTCTCTGTATAAGAGATGAATGTTACGTAATTCATATATTTTATGTATGACATCCCGGGGGATTTAAAGGATTGGGATTAGTGGAGTGGAAAGGTAATAGATGCGAGACGTATTGACCTACCAACTCATACCTATAGTTTTTAGTGCAAATAGTCTCGTAGCTCGTAGAACACTGGGAAGCGGTTATTTTGTACGTTATATAAAGACCTCATTCACTGTCGCTGGTGGGGTTACATTATGAAAACAAATATGGCACATAGGCTAAACTGTCACCTTTCACCTGGGCCTAAAACGCGTGTGAGAGCGTAATAGTTCTAGCTAATACCGTTGGGCTTCACTGTTTCAAAACGTTGGGAGAAAGTGTGCCTGGATGGTAATCATGGTGTGTACTAAACAGTATGTAGAGAGAGGGTATTTGGTATAGGCTACTGGTCCTCAGAATTTGTGGCAATTTCCTTAACGTTAATCTTAAACCGGTCATTGATACATAATGGTTTAGTGCTTCTCAGAAGAGCTTAGAGTGATCCCTTCTTTAGGCAAGGACAGCTAACTGTACCGATACTATACCCCGTCATGTTGGGAGACGGATGCAGAAAATTTATGCTGTGGATAGCGTGACGGTTCTATCATCCTCTCCCTTCGTACCCTTCACACACCGACACACAATAAAATTTCCTCCGCTGGTCTAGGCAGTCCATTCTTCCATAATTTATGGTTAGTAAGCTCAGCAGAGACAAGGCTTGAAGGAACTGTTTCAGTACGCCGTGACTTCCTTCGGGTAACATCTTTGTACGTCAGTACAGATCCAGTGTATGTTACTCTGTACAAGGTCGGCAACTGTATTTTTTTTTCCCCCGACTCAGGTCATAGGCTTTAACAGCCCGTTCCTTGGGGCCCAGCAGTCCTACATAGTGTACACCTCCACATGTCACCGCTTTGGCACTTAACACTCACCTTCCATATTTAATACATGCTAAGGATAGTGTATTAGTATTAGTAGGGGTATTTTTACATGGCGAGTCTCATGGTAGATCATTAAAGGCTGCCTGAGCAAAATTCAAATCCTTAAACTAATCCTTGCCGCAAGTGGAATTTGACAAGATTTTCTGTAATAGGCTGTTTTTTCCTGACTGCTGTACCTTTATTCGCATTTTGTACGGTTCACCATGGGCTTACAGTTTCATACAAAACACTGACATTAACAGAACAGTCTCAGCCGCGTAGCCAGACGTGCTGCATCGGAAAAACTTACTTTGTCAAAATGGCTTCCACGAGATGTTCTTAATACAGGATACTATGTTTTTTTCCAGACTGCTGTAGCTTTATCCACATTTTGTATCATTCACCTTGGTCACAAATTTCATACAGAACTTTGACATTAACAGAACAGTTCCAGCTGTGTAGCCAGATGTGCGGCTTCGGAAAAAACCCTATTTTGTCAAGATCGCTTCCATGAAGGTGCCACGTGCACCGCTGGGGTGTGATGAAACATGTCAAAAACAAATACAGTATTAAAGAACGGGCCTATCATATGGTGCAAACCACGCAGTGATCTGCCCGCTGCTGAGAAATAAGCTTCCCAAAAGCGTTACTGTCGGGCCGGGCCAGGTTGGGCTGCTCTTATGTGAGAAAATACCCCTACTTGACGAGAGACTCGCGAGGGCTTCTTCCTCGTTCGTAATTAGTTTAGTATAGACTAATGTTAGCACATTATTTTCTGCAAATAATATAGGCCGAGACAACAGGAATACCATAGTTATGGTACTTATTATGATATGTACAGTATGCAGGGGGTGAGGTTAGTCACTGACCTGATAAATATGATTATATATGAGTGTGTTGTCCCAGATGATTGGCTGAAGAGTGTAATTGTAAATGTGTACAAAGGGAAGGGTGATGCCCTGGAAAGGGGAAATTACAGAGGTATAAAGCTCTTAGATCAGATAATGAAAGTAATGGAGAGAGTTCTAGAAGGTATGATTAGAGAAAGTGAATATCGATGAGATGCAGTTTGGGTTTATGCCAGGCAGGGGGACCACTGATACCATATTCATTGTTCGACACCTTCAGGAAAAATATACTGGAAAGAAAATGGAATTGTATTTTGTTTTTGTAGATTTGAAAAAGTCCTTTGACGGAGTCCCTAGAGAGGTGGTGAAGTGGGCAATGAGAAAGCTAGGGTTGGAAGAGTGGCTGGTTAGAGTGGTTATGGCCATGTACATGGGTGCTCGCACCCAGGTAAGAGTGAATGTAGTTTTGAGTGATGAGTTTTCCGTGAATGTTGGTGTGCATCAGGGGTCAGTTTTGAGTTCCTTGTTGTTTATCATGGTGCTTGAAGCCCTCTCACGTGACTTCAGAGATGGACTCCCACGGGAAATGTTTATGCTGATGATTTGGTGTTGATTGCAGAGAATGAAGAGGAGGCGAAGGAAAGATTTAAGAAGTGGAGAGATGGTATGGGGCACAAAGGCTTAAGGGTAAATGCAGATAAAACAAAAGTGATATCTAGGGTTGGTGGCGGTACAATCGGAGGAGAGGGAGAGTGGCCATGTGCAGTTTTCCACAAGGGTGTGGGAAGTAATTCCATTTTGTGTAGTGTTTGTGATAAATGGGTGCACAAGAGATGTAGTGGTATTAAAGGTAGACTGCGAGATAATGCTGATTTCATGTGTGCGGCATGTCGAGGAGAGCAGGTGGAAATTGTTATGCATGAGAGGTTGAACTTGCTGGCGAGTCTCTTGAGTGTGTGGAGGAGTTTTGTTATTTAGGAGACATGTTGTGTGCCGGAGGTTGGGCTGGAGTTAGCTCTGTTGCTAGGGTGAGAAGTGGTTGGAAGAAGTTCAGGGAGCTGACATTGAGAGGACTCTCCTTACGTGCTAAGGGGTCTTTGTATGCAGCATGTGTTAGGATGTGATGCTGTATGGTAGTGAGACCTGGGCAGTAAAGGAAGAGGATATTCGCAGGTTTAAACGTACAGAAATGACAATGATTAGGTGGATGTGCAGTGCGTCCCTGCGTGCAAGGCCTGGGGGGGCTGGGTTTACGATGGAAGAGTTGAGAGGTAGGATGGGACTGGAGTGTATTGGTGTTGTGATGAGGAGAGGTAGGCTGAGGTGGTTTGAACGTGTGGAGAGGATGGGGGATGATAATTGGGTACAGAGGGTGAGAAGTGTTAATATTGGGGGAGGGGTTGGGAGTGGTAGACCGAGAAAGACATGGGATGAGGTCATTAAGTGTGACTTAAGGGTTAAGGGACTGAACAGGGAGGCTGCCAAAGATTGAGCAGCAAGGAGATCCGCCATTAGGTGACCAAGGCTGACGCATGCAAGCATGTTAGAGCCTTCAAAAGCGAAACGAAACGAAACGTAGGTCAGAATGAGTAGGCCTTCTGTCTAATAACATAGAATACCGTACTGCACCGAATCAGTCTGTTGATTGGGAGTGTAGAAGTTGCATATATTAAAAAAAAAAAGTTTTTAACTGATACTGAAGCGAGGGTCCAGTAAGCCCTGTATTGGTCGCAATGGCACATGTCTACATTATTCGTTAGCCCGTCGAGTCCCACCGACGTACGATGCACGTCACTACTTTTTTCCGCAGACAGACCCACCGACGTGCATCGTACGTCAGTCAATTGCAAGGCCCGTTGTTTGCACATTTTTCAAGATTTGCGGGTGATTTTTGGCAGGCACTTGTGGAAGACCTTCCTCTACCTGCTGTCAAGCGAGGATTCTGCCTGGCCCCGCCTGGCCTCCCCTCCCTCCCTCCCCCCACACTCGGCAATTCATCTGTTAGCAGTAACCTGACCAGTAAAGACATGTTGCCCGAAGGTCTCTCCAATTACGAAATTCACGGTGAAAGTGATTCCTGAGGTGATGGACAAAGAAATAAAGAAGCTAGAGCAAGAAACAAGCAGAAGTGATGAGGTGGTAATGTCGTTAAGGAAGGTGCCATATGGGTCATTCCATCGTGAGAAGTGTTACATTCAGAGACAAGTTACTGATCTACTCTCACTTGTATTTTCTTTTGTAGGCAATATAAATAAATGCCGTTTGCAATGTATACTACCAACACCTCACACTACATTATGCCGTAATCAGATTATTCATATTTTTATTCTGATTTTATATAGATTTTTAAAAGTGGCATGAGAAATGTTACCGCGATGCTACCCCACCTTTTACTTTGCACGAGTATTTTCAATAACTGTGATTTTACTGGTTCAGTCAAGAAGTGCTTTATATCAGTAATATGTCAATGTATGAGGATTGTAACCATAGCCAGCAAATTCTATTTCTTCAAAGAATTTTGCTACTGTTAAGGAAAATGTGACCGTGAGACACGTTAAAGGAAAAGTGAGAAACGTTACTTGTACGAATTTTGTTTTTCATATACAGTAAGTACAAAATCATCTCTTATGAAGGTTACAGTAATTGTATCACAAAACAGTGTAAATTATGTATTAATGTGAAACACATGATAAATTAACCAAAACTTGATTCTTGTAAAGCAGGGTTGGGGGTGATGCAGTGGAAAAGAACAATGTAATTTTGAATATTATGAACATAAATTACCTTATAACATGTAGGTAACCCTACAGCCAGTAATTGATGTGAAAGTTACATGATAAGCTTACCTGTATATCACACCAGTGATATAAACAACACAAAAATTAAAGATCAACTACTAGCTCATTGAAGATGGAAAAATCATCCTTATAGACTAATTGATTGAGGAAGGAAAATTTACCCCTTTGAATGTGTGTCATTCTTGACACATGAGGAATTGGCAATACCTATACAACCATATCCTCTGAGAACTTGTCTCTGTCCAGGAAAATGAAACTGGCTATCACACATTCTGTCAGTGCCTCTCTTAAATAATTAACTTCGAACATGCCTGGCTCTGAAACTGATTCTACCACTGCAACATAATACTTTGACAACTTCTTGGTAGTGTAACGTACATAGTTACCTGGGGATAGTTTTTGTCTTGCCTCAATATCAGTAGTGATCTGTGACTCAGGCTGGGTCATGAATGACTCTAACATTTCTGCAAGAGATGGTGTACTTTCCCTGTCACTGCTAGTACTGGAGTCTGATTGTGGGCCATAGCCAGTCTCCTGAAGATAGCAGTGCTTAAAAGGTGACTGGTCTGCAGTCAAATGATACAATGCTACTTTATAGTGGCCAAGAGATTTTACTGTCCTGCACTGCTGAATGGATTTTGCTGACTTACAGTTTTTCCAGATCTCTACATATTTTGACTTCTCAGTGTTTATATATTCAGTAGACACATACATTAGTTCAGTTTTATCTGTTATTTGTTCAGCCTCCTCATAAAATTCTACAGCAGACCTTACTGTACAGTGACCTTGCAAAACTCACATGTAGACATTCCATTTAATTAAGCCCCAGTCCCATCATGAGGGCTCTTGCCATGATAACTTCCTTGAAAGTTCCATTCAGCAGTGCAGTTGTGGATGTCTTTGTAATAGGTTAGAGCTGCCATAGAATACCTATTCTTGAAGTGGGCTGCTACCCAGTTCACAATGATACATGTGTAAAATGAATACAAGTAGATTTCAAATATTCAAAAATAGCACTACACTATTAAACACATGAACTTCAAGGCTAGAGTGTGAGGCTGTATTTGAAATTACTGCTAATGCCTTTGTAGCAGTCTCTCCATCTTTGACATAATGAACAACTACAGTGTAAATAGTCACATGATGGTACAGCATGCTCATCAGGTAGCCTACCATGAAAAATCAGTTTACTGTCTGTAAAGAATAAAAACTTAAAGGTAACATACTAAATTACAAACACAGGGGTTTTATCATTGGACTACAGTGCAGCTACTTTGATTTTTTGTTCAAAGGTGTGTGTGAGAAATGTTACATCATTTTCCGGTAACGTTCATCACAGTGGGCATGTAACGTGTGTGACGGACCATATGGCTTACTAGGATTTGTTTCGAAGTATCCCAACGTTACATTATTAAGGCCTTGGGATGCCTATTTATAATATAAGGTTATGCTGTTATTCTCCAATTTGTTAGATTTGTATGGGAAAAATGAGGAAAAAAAACGTGAGACACGTTACTCCTGAAATACTTCCATTTAAAGGTCATTCTACATTCTGACCACAACATATATGTGAACAACTGTAGTGTCAATCACAGCTCAAATAGATGCATTTTCAATAAAACACTATGTCAGCATTCCATACAATAACATACTCTGGTCAATGATGTTATGAAAATTGCTAAATTCAGCATTGATTTTTCTTCGGTGACATAATTTGACAATTTTTTAAGCAGCTCCCTTAGTTGACAGTTTAGGCTCTTTTTCTCTTCAGATTAATAAAATTCAGTGATTATATGATGTATAATATACTTACTTTTAAGAAATTCTGATTTTGACACAAAAGGTTGACATCTTCATGGAATGACCCATATGTGGATGTTTTCGGTGACTGAACAATGCTTCTATTGCCTATATGACTGTGTGAAAACGAATATAGTCTTGTACTACACATAAATTTGTATCAAATGAATAAATAAATATGTAACTTAAAGTGGCTTGAATTAGTTAACCCTTCCATAATTCATTTTCTTTGTAGCCAGATGCCATGAGAATGAAGGAAAACGTAAGGCTGACTGACACCTGTACACCTCAGGAGGGCTATTTCTTTATGAGTTTTCGATGTTTCTCACCAAAAGCGGAGGTTTGAGCTCCCCTAAAAAAAAAAGTTGAAAATCGGTCGGGTTCTGAGGGTGTGTTGGGTAAAAAATTGGTCGGACTGGACAGGTTAAAACTTAGCGCGTTCAGCTAGGTTGTGTTAACGATGTTATTTTTCCTCTCGGGTCAAGTTAGTGTAGAACACAGTATGGTTTCCATTCATCCTCTTATGAAATTCCTATTATTTTTTTTTATGCTGCGCGGTGATGCTTCTCACTTCACTTACACTCATACTTAAGGGTTATGGGTAACAGTAGGCCTGGCCTAATAATATATACTCATATCTTTCAGGTACTTATACAGTTCTTAAATATGTTCACTGAACGTGCTTCAGTGACATGCTGCGGTAACTTGTTCCACTGGTTTATAACTCTCTGGCTAAAGAAATTCTGCTGTAACATCAACCTTGCTCTTTGCTTATAAAGTTTTCCCATAGTCCCTCGCAGGTTCTCTGCTATTGCAGGCGTAAAGAATCGGGCACTGTTAATTCCCTCTTTTCCTGTCACTATCTTGTACGTTTCAATAAGATCTCCTCTTATTCTTCGCTTCTCCAAAGTCTGGATGTTTTCTATCTTTAATCTCTCCTTGTACGCCAAGTGTTGAATGCCACGAACCAGCCTAGTCGCCCTTCTTTGCAATCTCTCTGGGTAATCGATATCTTTTCTGTAACGGGGTACCCATGCTTGAACACAGTATTCTAGATGTGGACGAATATACCTTTTATACAATAATTGGAAGCTGTCCTTGTCGATGCATGTAAAGCTCGTTTTAATAATCTTCATCGCATTATTAACCCTCTTCGCCGCTTCTAAGCATTGCTTAGTAGGTTTTATGTTATTTGTCATCCATACTCCTAGATCTTTTTCTTCACAAACTTCCTCGAGCCGTTTCCTTTCATGACCACTACCCATAAAGTAATCTTGCCTCTCGTTTGTCCATCCCATATACATTGCTACACATTTTTCAACATTAAACTGCATTAACCATTTTTCTGACCATTCTTGCAAGTTATTCAGGTCCTTTTGCAAGTCCTTGCAGTCTTGATCTGACCGTACAGAATTCCATATCTTCGTGTCATCTGCAAACATCACAATCGAACACTTCACCACCTCAGGGATGTCATTTACGTAAATAAAAAAACAAGAGTGGCCCTAGGACTGAGCCCTGAGGTATTCCATTGCTCACCATACACCAATCAGAATGCTCTCCATGCACAGACACTCATTCTTCTGCCTTGTAAAAAATCTTCTATCCATTTCAATACCATCCCCTCAATTCCATACGCTTTCATCTTTTGTACCAGTCGCTTGTGAGGCACTGTATCAAAAGCTTTTCGATAATCAAGAAACACTGTGTCAATATTGTATCCCATGTCCAATGCCTTTGTCCAACTCTCAAGACATTCGAGCAAATTTGTCAAGCAACTTCTTCCTGCTCTAAATCCTTGTTGATGATCTGTCAGCAATCTATTTGACTCCATGTATTCCATAACTGCATCCCTAATAATAGATTCAAGCACCTTTCCAACTATACTTGTTAGTGCCACTGGCCTATAGTTCCCTGGAATTGTTCTGCTTCCTTTCTTGAAAATTGGCTTTGATTGGAGAGGTTTCTTAACTAATAGGTCTGTTGCTATTTCCTATCCTTTGTAGGCCTACTCCTTTGTATCAGTGATAGACCTGTGGTAAAAGTTACTGTAAAGGCCCCTTAAACTGACCTTGACTTTTGACCCGTGACCATATTCAAATTGACGTAGATGGTCCATGGTGAACAGACCAGCTGCTATTGTCCAAAAATTTGGTTACTGTGCCAAGGCTGTCAGAAAGTAGAAACGGACAAACAGGCGCATTCACTGACAAATGCGAGTACACGACTGCAGATACCACCTAACAACTACACTGGCGGTAATGAAAGAAGTACACAGCCCGTGATCTCTTCCTTCATGTCTCAACCCCCCTCCCCATCACCCCATTTTCACTCTATCCTAAACGACCTGCACTTTCCAACTTTACCCATTTACTTCGATAACGTAGCTACTTTATACTCTTATTGTTACTACTAGACAGTTTTACTCAGTTTCAGGGAGAATTTTCAAACTGGACGGGTTACATAATAGCCTACGTTAACCACTTTAGTATACTTTTTACTTTTTTTTTTTTTAAATCTCTACTGACGACCTAAGCTTGCCATCTCTCCTTGAATACTGAGGTTTTACAGTAGAATAACACCATTGTCACAGAGGCAGGGGGAAATAGAGTAAACCAGTGACAGAGTAAACCACCACCAGTTGTCACTGGGAGGAAAAGGATATATTGAATATAAATCACTAATTATAGGAGGAAAAGGAAAGTCATCTCTTATGACAGGAGGAATCGACTTATGAAATTATAGTGTTAAGTTTTTGCTTGGCTTAAGTTGCCGATTCTCTAATGACGAGAATTTTATAATTATTCTGGCTTACGTTGCCAGTTATCTAAAAGCAAGACATGTATAAACTTCTTCCTCAAACAGTACACAGTGAGAGGTATTTACTCAGGAATGCTGAATTAATAGTACTGTTGGCCTCTGAAAGTGTCTTACCCCATGACAATCAATAACAGTAACACTAAACAGGTTTTGCTTTCGCAAACTCCTAGTTTGCTCAAATGGTTTTATTATGAATTAAAATGAAAGAACTGGCTTAGGCTAACTGCCAGTCGTGATTGATATCAAGGAAAGTTTGTGCAAATTGGAAGCAAGCAAATTAGCCCGTCACGTCCTGACCGATTTCCAACCTCCGATACCCCCCAGTCCCGAGCATTTTTTTTTTTTTTTTTTTGCTCAAACCTTCGCTTTTGATGAGAAACGTCAAAAATTCATAGAGAAATCGCCTTCCTGAGGCTATAAATGGTGCTACAGGTGATGAATCAGCCTTACGTTTTCCCTCTTTCTCAGGGTATCTGGCTAAAGAAAATGAACTATGGAAGGGTTAACTAATTCAGGCCACTTTAACTTACATATTTATTTATGTATTTGGTACGAATTTATGTGTAGTACAAGACTATATTGGTTTTCACACATTTATATAGGCAATAGAAGCATTGTTCAGTCAACAAACACATCCACATAATGGCACCTTCCTTTATGACATTACCACCTCATCACTTCTGTTTGTTTCTTGCTCTAGCTTCTTTATTTCTTTGTCCTCCGCCTCAGGAATCACTTTCACCATGAATTTCGTCATTGGAGAGACCATGGGGCAACATACCTTTACTGGCCAGGTTACTGCTAACAGGTGAATTGCCCAGTGTGGGGGGGAGGGAGGGTTAGGTGGGGCCAGGCAGTATCCCCGCTTGACAGTAGGTAGAGGAAGGTCTCCCACATATGCCTACCAAAAATCACCCAAGAAACTTGAAAATTGTGCAATTATGACCATTACAATTGCGTGACGTACCCGCACTTTGATGGGTGTAGTTGCGACAAAATGTTGCGACGTACCCATATGTCGATGGGATTCCTCGGGTTAAAGTAAACAGTATGGAAAATTGAAACACGATTATTAGCTACATTTAGTTGGGCTCTAAGAGAACTGTCAATTTATTAATTATATCAAGGTAAATTCTTACGTTACAAGAATCTCAGAGCATGTAAATTCACTCAGTCATTCAAGCTAGCTAATACCTCTAAACCTAGAAAACACAGAAAGAAGTATGGTTAATTGGAGATACATAGTCACGGGGCTAACTGAGCTAATCCGTCGCTACGTCCACACTCCCAGGGCTACATACTGTAGAAATATGGCAAGGATTCTCTCTCCCCCCCCCCCCGTGACAACCATATGATTCTACATCTGGAAAAGTGTTATGAAAAAGAAGAAGAGCAATAGCGTTGTCTTTTTCTGCCACGAAAGATACGTGATACAGCTGACAGTGGACGAAAATCTAGGCCAAATTCAGATGAAAGAACAACTGCATACTAGAGTTTTTTTTTCGCTCGTGACAGGATTGTCTATTTATCTCTCTATTGCCAGACGCCTCAATCCCGCACGGGGTGGCCACAAACAAATCGCCTCCATGTCACTGTCCCCTGCCATTTCACTACCACGCTCCCAGCTCACACCCCCCTCTCTCATATACCTCTCCACTCCATCCCTCCATCTCATCCTCGGCCTCCCCCTCCCTCTCGCCCCTCCACCTCACTCACATACACTCTCCTCGTCAGTCTTTCACTCTCCATCCTCTCCACATGTCCAAACCACCTTAACGTGTTTCTCCTAACGCTTCCCATCACATCACACAGGATTGTCGCACTGTCATATTGCAGAACTGCCTATCGGAATTCTTTCATTCTCTGAAGTGCATCTCTTTGGAACTCACTTTTCCAGAATAGTTTCCAGTTGCAGTTTTTTTTTTTTTTTTTTTTTATGAATGGAGGACACCTGTAATCTGGTGTATGGATTATTTTTAAAATTTAATTCGTTTTTCCTTCCTCGTCATCCATCCATCCATCACCCACTCCTGTGTTGCCCCATAAGGAACGTAGGAGCCCGGGGCTAGGCAAGTTGGTCCTGACATTTAAGATGAAAGTGACCAGCCTCACTCAACCCTGAGTTGCATTATGTGAGCAATAAACCCCTACCATCCCTTGGATATAAACATCTGTAAAAAAAAAAGTTGAGAGAGAGAGAGAGAGAGAGAGAGAGAGAGAGAGAGAGAGAGAGAAATCCTGCATGCGGACCTCAGACATGACATTATTTACCGAGTTTTGTAAAATTACCGGTACGAGTACTTCAGTGGAAACAGTCAGTCAGACTCAGGCCACACTGACCTGGATACCGCAGCTTTCAGTCTGTGTGTACTAAGGTCAAGAATTGCATGCAGCTTAAATTTAGGGGCAACGAGTGATAGTTACCTAGAAAGCTTACAGTATATACCGAGTATTTTTTCTTTTTTTAATTCTGACGATTTTATTCAACCTAGGAAATACTTTTCGAATGGCAGAGGTGATATAAGTAGCCTCCATTAATCCATTGAGTACTAGAAAGCCATACTAAGCTTAAGAAATCCTCAGGTGGTACCGGTAGTTTGAGTAAAAAAAAAAATGTCATCTTAGTGAAGGAATTAAAACTGCTTTTGTAGATAGAGCTACGACCTAGAAATATCTTAGTCCGCCCATTAATCTGCTCTTTATTTTTTGTAGACCACAGGTAGAGGTATTTTTCCGCTGATATCGGTTTGTGACCTTGAGATACCCAGACTAGGCCTATTTCTGTATGATCTGTGAATGAGATTTCTTCTGTCTACCTTTGTAACAGTATGGCCTGTGACTGAAGATTCTTGTCTGCTTCTGTATGACCTGTGACTAATATTTCTTGTCCGCTTTTGTATAAACTGTAACTGGAGTTTCTTGTCCTCATTTGTATGACCTGTGATTGGAATTTCTTTAGTTTCTGCATGACTGTGACTTAAATTTCTTGTTTAGCAACGGTACTTGTGTAAGACGTGCCTTAAATTTCTTGTGTACATCTCTATTGTGTGTTATCTGCCCTAAAATTTCCTGACTATCTGAATTACGATAAATGTGACCCTGAACTTCCTTGGATCATTATACAGGGTGAGCACAGAAACACTCCTTGATTTCAAGTAGTTGTAATATCAAAACTTATTGGAATATGTTTATAAATATGTTTATAAATATGGTGACCGCAGATACATTAACTATGAAATCATGCAACTGTAGCCACCAATGTGTAAGAATATTCCAATAAAACTACCTTCTATATCTGTTGGAAATCAAGGAGTGTTTTTGTGCTCACCTTGTATATTACTATGAAAACTTTTGGCTACTTCTGTATAAGCAAACATATGACTTTTAACTTTGCTGTTTCTGTATAATCAGTACTCGTTAATTCCTATTTGACATCTGTATAACCTGTCGCACTGACGTTTTTTGTTACATCACCACTGGATAATCTGCGACTGACTTGTGCAAATATCTGTGACTTAGTTGAACATTTATCTAGAAACAGTTCCTGTGTTACGGAGCAGGCATCATGGGGTGGGGGAAAGTTACAGTAGGCTACTCGGACTGTACAGCACCAGGAAGAGGAAAAAGAAAAAGTTTGGTACAATCGCCGTCAGTGTTACAGTAGTTCCACTCTAGAAATTATGTATAAACTTGGTGACACATTCCCATATTAACCAGGATAAATGAAGGACGGTTTGTTGGAGTCTCAAACCAAGTGTTCCAATCGTAAAAGTGTAAAGAAGGTGAAAGCTGCTGAGTATATTGCCGTGCTTAGGCTATATTCCATCCAGTGCTCTCGCAGTGCTTTACATACGGTACGTTATTGAAGTAAATAGCAGAGTATTGTGAAATATGGTAATGTTTCACTACGGCATAGCTATATTAATGAATAGGGTGGTTTCCTAGTAACAGAGATCGAGATTGGTGTGTAACTCTCAGGTCCCTGTAACTCTCTTAACTGAATAAAATCGTTTATAGTTAGCTGGAATAGAATAGTCTGCTGGATTTGTTCCGACCTTGGAAGAGTTACGTTTGCCAGAGATGTATGAGGCAAACCCAGCTACTCTAATGCAACCATATTTATCGATCTCACTATCGAGGATATATATACCGGTATGTGTATATATACCGGTATACAGTATGTGTATACCGGTATGTATATACCGTATACGGTATGTATGTATAGAGACAGAGGCCACAGTGGGCCATGGTTTGTCCCTATCGTTAGCTACGTTTGGTCTTTCAACTCCTTGCGTCCTGGCATCGCAAAATTAGCGGATATTAATAGCTATAGCGTACTGTACACGCTGCCAGCCTCATAGGCTGTTCTCATTGGAAAGGGATGAATTTTTTAAGTTTGCTTGATGTAAAGGCTATAATACATATAGGTGCCGTGTATCTATTTATCTGTCTA
>JAGKTI010001064.1:78574-99333 GCA_018397915.1 Birgus latro | reverse complement strand
TATATATATATATATATATATATATATGTGTGTGTGTGTGTGTATGTGTGTATATATATATATGTGTGTGTGTGTGTGTGTGTGTGTGTGGTAAGTGGGGGCACACATCAACCACCCACTTAGTGTAGCGGTACATTACTCTGTTTTTAGGGTAGCTTTACATTGAGTGGCAAGCCAAATGATTTCCTGTCAACCAGGAAATCATTGACAACGTTGTGTGGTAACCTTATAACTAACCAACACATGTTCCCTACGTGACAGCACATGGGTTGACAGAGGGTTAGTGCCCCTCCCTGGAAAACAGCTAACTAAAAATACAGACAAGAATCCTCAGACGAGGACTGACCAACAGGTGAAAACTTAGGACCAAACAAAGAACATGGTACGGATTGCAAAATGGAATGTAAGGGGAGCAAATAATTAGGTGGAAGAGAGGAAGATTGTGCAGGTGCTTGAGGGTGGAAAAGTGGATGTATTTAGATTAACTGAAACTGATTGGAGAGATGAGAGTGTCAGAGAATGGGAGTTTGGATGGGGTATATGCACGGGAGTGGGTGAGAATGAGAGGGCAAAAGAAGTGTGTATTGTTATGTGCAAGAGATGGAAGTAGAATTTAAGAGAGTATATATCAGTTGGCTCAAGGATTGTGAGGGTAAGACTGAAAGGTGGACAACAAATGTGGGGAACTGTGTGTGTGCATGTGCCAATGCAAAATCATGCAAGCAAAGTGAAAGAAGAGTTCTGGACAGATGTGGAAGTGTGCATGGAAAAGTTTGAAAGGAATGAGAGAGTGTTTTTGATTGGAGTTATGAATGGCAAAGTAGGGAATGTGATAGTGGATGGAGTAAGCTAGTTGGTGAGTGGGGTGTGCCTGTAGAGATGGATGAGAATGACAGTGCTTTAGTGGACAATTATGCTGGGAGTGGGTTGGTGATAGCCAATACCCTCTTCAGACACAAAATGATCCACAGGTATACGTGGCAAGTGATGAGAAGGGTGGGTGATGAACTGAATGAATGGAAGGTAATGATTGATTATGTGTGTGTGGATGATAGAATGAGAAGGTGTGTAATGGATGCAAGAGCACATAGAGGCTGGGGAAGTGGACTTTCTGACCACCACTTGGTGGTGGTGAAAGTCAAGGTTCAAATGAAATAGAGGAATAGAAAAAGGGAAGGACAGGAGGAAGTACGGTAGTTCATAAAAAGGAGAGTGGAAAGGTTACAAGAGGATGGAAAAAAGGCAGAATATAAAAGAGAAGTGGAGGAGTGATTGGGTAAATATAATTTGGGGCAGATGGGGGATGTGGAAGGTGTGTACAAAATATTCACAGAAGAAATCTGTGCAGCATGTGATGTGGTGTGTGGGGTGAAGAGAAGAAGAAAGGGGGTGCAAGGAACAGCATGGTGGAGTAAGGAGGTGAGACAGGCTGTGGCACAAAAGAAGAAAGCATATAGTGGGTGGATGAGAAACAGAGGTATGGAGGAAGTTGAGAGACTGAAGAGAGTTACATGTAGAGAGGAAGACAAGGGTGAAAAGATTAGTAAGAAGAGAGTGGATGAGGAATTTGGAAGGAATTTGAGTGTAAAGTGGAGGAAATGTAAGAAAATGTTCTGGAAAGAGGTAGGGTGTTAACCTTCCCCGTACCGACTAATTTATTACGAAACCCACCCCCGAAATCCGACGATTTCAACTTTTTTGTTTTTAGCCAAAACCACTGCTTTTTATGAGAAACATTGAAAATTCAGTGAGAAAGCACTCACCTGAAGTTAAAAATGCCCTAAACAGGTGAGAGGCTCTTCACCTGGTACCGCTTTTTGTGAAGGCGTGCTCCATAAAAGACGCTTCCTATGCCAAACCACTCAGACTAGTAGATAAGTATTTATTTGGTGCAAATTTATACGTAGTACAAGAGTGTGTTGGTTTTCACAATAATATAGGCGATATAAGCGTTGTTCACTCACCAAACACATCATCATACCGCACCTACCTTGGCGACATTACCTCATCATCACTTCTGCACATTACTAACTCTGGTGCCACATAATCTTTGTCCTCTACATCGGGAATCACTCTCGCCTTGAATTTCGTTGTCGGAGAGACCATGGTGCTACATGTCTTTACTGGCCAGGTCACTGCTAGCAGGTGAGTTGCTGAGAAAATAGCACGCCCCCAGAGGGGGGGGGGTTACACAGGCAGTGTCGCCGCCTGGCTAGGGATAAGGGATGGTCTCCCACTTATGCCTACCAAAAATCTCCTGCGAAACTTGAAAAATGTCCAAACAGCAGTCCTTTCAATTGCAGAATGTACGATGCATGTCGTCGGTACTGAGCGTGACAAAAAGTTGCGACATGCATTGTATGTCGTGGGTATGGGGTGGGTTAAAGAAGTTAGTTGGGGAGTGAAAGATAAAAATGGCTGATTACTAGTGGAGAAGGGAGACAAAATGAGCAGATGGAGAGAACACTTTAAGGAGTTGTTAAACATAGAGAATGAAAGTAATGTGATTATAAGTGGCTGAGGAATGGCGGGAAGAAGGAGGGATGTGAAAAGAGAGAAAGAAATGTAAGTTGTGGAAGCAATGAAAAAAGTAAAGAAAAATGGAGAAAGTCCCAGGAATTGATGGAGTGTGTGATGAAATGCTGAAGCATGGAGGAGAGATAGTAGTAGAATGGATGTGGAAGATGTGCAGGTTGACCTGGGAGGAAGGTAGTGGCTGGAGGATTGGAAGTCAGGTATAATTATTCCCCTGTACAAAGGAAATGGGGAAAAAGACGTGTAAGAGAAACATCGTGGCATTTGTCTTAGTGTAATGCGAAAGTATATGGTAGGATACTTATTGACAGAGTTAGGGAAATAACAGAGGAATTAATTAGAGAAGAACAGGGAGGTTTTGCGAAGGGAAGGGGTTGTGTAGATCAGATACCCATTCTTAGGTCTTTAGTGGAAGAGTATCTAGAGAAGGGATAGAAGCTGTGTGTGGCCTTCATGAATTTGGAGAAAGCATATGACAGGGTGGATAGACAAGGATTGTGGAAAGTATTTAGAATATATGGAGTAAATGGGAAGTTTTTGAATGCTGTGAAGAGTATGTTTGAGAGTGCTAAGGCTGCAGTGCATGTGGACAGCTAACAGAGTGAATCTTTCTATTTGATGGTTGGATTGAAACAAGGATGTGCCATGTTTCCATGGTTGTTCAGTCTGTATATGGATGAGGTTATAAAAGAGATACAGGGTAGGGCAGGGCAGTGGATGTTAGAGTGGCACTAATGAGAGAGGGCAGTGACTGTAAACTCCCTGTAACCCTGTTTTGTTAAGTGAAGATGAAGGGGAGCTGCAAGGCTTGGTGATTGAGTTTGGGAGAGTTTCTAAGAAATGGAATCTAAAAGTGAATGGAAGGAAGAGTAAAGTTATGGTCTTCAAGAGAAATTAAATCACTGAATGTACTGTGGGACTGAATGAGGAGGAAATGGAAAATGTGAGTGTGTTTAAAGTAATCCCTCCAATATCCGACGTCTATCTACTATCTATCTACTGCCAGACGCCTCAATCCCGCACGGGGTGGCCACAAACAAATCGCCTCCATGTCACTCTGTCCCCTGCCATTTCACTACCACGCTCCCAACTCACACCCCCCTCTCTCATATACCTCTCCACTCCATCCTTCCATCTCATCCTCGGCCTCCCCCTCCCTCTCGCCCCCTCCACCTCACTCACATACGCTCTCCTCGTCAGTCTTTCACTCTCCATCCTCTCCACATGCCCAAACCACCTTAACGTGCTTCTCCTAACGCTTCCCATCACATCCTCAACCACACCACAACGCTCCTTCACTTCCTCATTTGTTAGTCTGTCTCTCCATGTGACTCCACATGCTCCTCTCAAATAACTCATTTCCACTACTCTCACTCTTGACTTCTGTCCTTCCAACAGGGTCCAAGCTTCACTTCCATATGTTAGAGTTGGTATCACAATACTGTCATGTAACAACTTTTTCACTTCCATTCTCACCTCCCTGTTTCTTATCACTGCTTTCAACGAACCAGCAACCTTCCTTCCCTGCTGCACCCTTTCGAGCACTTCACCCTCCAGACTTCCATCCTTACTCATCACGCTGCCCAAGTACTTAAATTCACTCATATTCTCCATATCCTTCCCATCCAATCTCACTGTACATTCACTGGCTTCACTTCTCTCGAAGACCATCACTTTACTCTTCCCTACATTCACCTTTAGATTCCTCTTCTTACACACTCTCCCAAACTCATCTACCAAGCCTTGCAGCTCCCCTTCATCTTCACTCAACAACACAGTATCATCTGCAAACAAGAGTACAGGGAGTTTCCGCACACTGCCCTCTCTCACTAGGGCCGCTCCAACATCCACTTCCCGACCTTGTATCTCTTTTATAACCCCATCCATATACAGATTGAACAACCATGGAGACATGACACATCCTTGTTTCAATCCAACCTTCAAATGGAAAGATTCACTCAGTTTGCCATCCACACGCACTGCAGCCTTAACACCCTCATACATACTCTTCACTGCCTTCAACAACTTCCCATCCACTCCATATATTCTCAATACCTTCCACAAACCTTGTCTGTCCACCTTGTCATATGCTTTCTCCAGATCCATGAAGGCTGCATACAACTTCTTGCCCTTCTCTAGAAACTTTTCCACTAAGGATCTAAGAATGAATATCTGGTCTACACAACCTCTTCCCTTCCTAAAACCTCCTTGTTCTTCTCCAACTAATTCCTCAGTAATTTCCCTAACTCTGTCAATAAGTAATAGAGCCAAAAGCATGTCCGGAACTTGGAAGAATGTCCCTTGGACAGGTACTTATGGACTCTAACCCAACCCAACTTAAAAAACCACCTAAATAACTCCCTACCGGACATGCACAGCGCCTATTTAAGACCCTATTCACACAAATAAGGGACAAAAAGCATGAAATAAATGTAAAGGAACCAGAGAATGAGGAATTAAAAGTGAGTATGGAAAATATTTAACAGTGTACAGGGTACTTACAACACGTCCATGGCTGTCACGAAGATTAACCCACCTCTCTAAGGCTCTGACAGTGGTGAAAGTGCTCTTTAAGCACACACAGTAATCCATTGTTGTGCTGCACTTAATCCTTTGCACTGTGAGTTATAATTGTTTAACACTGAACATTCTGTTCTTAATTGTGCCACGCCAGTTGCAGCACACCAGTGTTGCACTCTGCACTTTATCCTTTGCACTCTGAATTCTAATTTCTTAACACTACACGACACAGTAAATTCACTTGTGGTCTGGTAGTGAGGTAATGAAGTGTATTCACTGTTTACTCACAAAAATGAGCACATGGGGCAGCTTTTGGCATCGTCAAGGCATTGTGAATAAGGCTATCATGGGCGAGCTTTTCAGCGCTGATACTGACGCAGTGGACCTCTTCATAGACCAGTTTCGTGAGCTGAAGGAGAAGGAGGGCCTCCACGACTTCCAAATATATAATGCTGATGAAACTGGTCTTTTTGGAAGTCACTTCCCAACAATACGCAGGCCTCCAAGACTATCAGCAGCACTCTGGGGTGGAAGAGTGCAAAGGATCGCATATTGGTATTGGCGTCCGCCAATGCTGATGGGTCTCACCGCATAAAACCAGTTATTGTGGGTGAGAGGGGGAAGCCAAGGGCACTCAAAAATATTATGGACAAGCTTCCTATGGAATACAACAGGAACCCTCCTTCCTGGTGATATTGTGAACAACTGGTTCCATCCCAGTTTTGCCCCTCTGTTTGGCAGCATCAGGCCTGGTATGTTATCAGTAGGGAGGATGTAAAGGCTGTGCTCCTTCATGACAATGCCCCAGCCCACCCTTCTACTGTGAAATTGTGTTCCAAGGATGGAAAAATAAAGGATATATTATTCCTTTCTAACACGACTGCCTTACTTCAGCCAATGGACCAGGGAGTGAGTGAAAGTGTCAAGAGGCATTATCAAAATATATACCTGGACCAGTGCTTAGTGGTGACTGAGGATGGGATGGAGGAGGAGGGGTATGTGGACACCAGGGAGACACTGGATAGTTTCAAGAAGTACAATATCAAGGATGCCATACTGCACTGGGCAGAGGCTTGGAAGATAGTGCCAGTGACTACTCTCCTCAGTGTGTGGTGCAAGCTCCTCAAAACCCCCAAGACTCCAGCCCAGAAGCCTGATTTCAAGAGGTTTTCCCACCGAAGGCAACAGAAATGTTGGCTGCAGCTGGCCAAGGTTCCATCCCTGCAGAAGAGGTGGAGTGGCTGGACGAGTATGGTGGTCTGCCTGGTTACCACCACCAGACAGAGGAGGAAATATTCTAGGAATTGACCACACCTGAACCACCTGCGGAGGAGGAAGAGGAGAGGACACAGCCATCCCTGTCTGCTTCCATCGATGCAGCAGACACACCCTTGTCTGTCACAAATGACATTGGTGGATTTCCAGGTAAACACATTTAGCTCCTCAGATGGATTAGGCTGGACCTTATGAGGAGAAACCAGGCCAGGCAAGTCCAGCAGAAAATTTTGGACCTTTTCAAGCCTGTCACCTCGCCTCCTGGGGAAAAAAAGCGTACAGTGTCAGAGACCTTGAGTGTGTCTGTTGCTTCAACTTCCTCTGTGAGCCTCCCCAGTTTGGCTTCTGGCACCAGCACACCTTTCTCACTGACACAAGTGACACCAGAGCCACCAGAATCAATATTCGCTGAATCAAATGATGATTGAGTGAATAAAGTGTCATGCGAATTGTATATATGGTGTATATAGTATTGTACAGTACTTAAGTGTAAATATTGTTCTGCAGTGTTTAGTTTGTATTATTGTTAAATTAAGTATAGTGCACAATTGATACAGTACAAAAATTTCTGGTGTGTAAAATGTGGTGTGCACTGGTGTACAGGTGTACTGTGTGGTGCCAGCATCTAACCTCTTCAGAAATTCCCCCCCCTTCCTCCCTTCTCTTCCTATGGTGAATATAGCATCACTTCCTGGCATTTCCTGGCATGGTAATTGTACTGTAACAGTACTACATTTTGTTGTATTTTTTTTATAGGTATTGTATTTGTGTGTACAACTTCATAAAGGATGGTATTTACATGTATAACTACATA
Organism: Birgus latro; assembly: GCA_018397915.1. Lineage (NCBI taxonomy): Eukaryota > Metazoa > Arthropoda > Malacostraca > Decapoda > Coenobitidae > Birgus > Birgus latro. The sequence goes on along the minus strand of JAGKTI010001064.1, from coordinate 92,189 downwards.
AACCATCGAATTCTCCATGTGAAACTTCAGAGTAAGTTTTGGTTGTGGTTGCACACGTAGGACCAGACGACTCCACGGATATAGCGACATTGGTTTCGGTAATCCCTCGGATAATAACAACCATCAGATATAACGACCTACCCCTCCCCCAATTAGTTCGTTACATCGAGGGTTTATTGTATGTATGTTTACAGTGTATAAATTTTTATTATATTTTCTATTAGAAATCCTACACCACTACCTCTTTCATTCTGACCTCCTTGGTAGTAAAATAGGTGGTTGCTGTCTTAGAGTTGACTTTATTTATTTATTTTTTTTTTTTTATTTGGCTCAGACCTATGATTTTCCAACTACAGTTATGTTTTTTACTTAAGTCATTATCCACTCACTCGATGTAGTGCTGCTCTCGAGTATCTGCTCTTTCTTCTCCTCCTTCCTTCTTTACGTCCTTCCTCTTCTGTCTTTCTTTACCTCATTCTTTCCTCGTCCTTCTGCCTACGAATGACTTTACACTCCCTCTTCCATCTTTCCTCCATTCTTTCCTCTTCCTTCTGCCTATAGGTGACTCTACACTGAGTGACAAGCCAAATGGTTTCCTGTACACCAGGAAACCATTTACTATGCTGGGTGGTAACCACATAACCAAATTATGGTGCCTGTTGGTTTAGTGGGTAATTATGGCGCTCCAGTCAGATTGAGCCAGTGAAGGTTTATCACCAAGGGGTGGTTGGGGTTTATTGCTCATGTTATGCCACTCAGGGATGAGTGAGGCTGGTCACTCTCATCTTAAATGCCTTGCCCTGGGCTCCCACGCTTCTCATAGGGCAATGTAGGATTGGATGATGGATGGGTGGATTAATGTATGAAGTTTGCAATATTTTGTCAGGCTTCTTACCTTGTATGTAGATTTCCATGCATTTCTGGATGTTTAATGTCTTAGTCTCTGATTTGCTGAGGCAGTGCCTACATGCTTTGAATGGCACACTGCCAGTCGTCACAGAGACACTGCAATTGGACCTCTAGTTGACGATGATCCAGCAGGAACGCCCGAATATTTGTTGTCAGTGGAATTTATATTTGGCTGAGTATATTATGGCAAAATAATCTCAGCTCCTTTCCATGTAGCCTTTTGTGAGATATAATTTTTGTACCACCTTATTCAGGACAGTATATTGAGTGGAGCTTTAAATTTCTGCTGGGAGTCCCATGGTCCATGCTATCTAAGGTGGTACCTATTATATCTTTGAGGCATTTCTCTGTCTGCCACCTGGGGATGCACCAGGTTGCAGTAGGACCCTCGCCCTGGAATCCATACCGTACTTCAGGTTAAGTTAGGTTTAGGCTAAGTGGTAGGTTGCCCGTATGTTAGGAGTGCATCATCACAATGCTCAAGAAGCATGAATTCAAGAAGAATAAGTGGGTATTTAATCAAGAAATCCATTAAGAGGAAACACTCGCAGTGTCGAGGGAAGATTGTTGAGCGCTGTGAAGAGTATGTACAAAGGAGCTAGGGCTACTGTGCAGGTGGATGGTGAGCTGAGTGAGTTCTTTGATCTGAATGTGGGACTGAAACAAGGTTGTGTGATGTCTCCATGGCTGTTTAATATGTACATGGATGGGGTTGTAAAGGAGGTGCAAGGTAGGGCAGTGGGTGTGGGAGTGGCTCTAATGAATGAGGGTGGGATGTGGAAGATTCCGGTGTTGTTGTTTGCTGATGATACAATGTTGTTGAGTGAAGATGAATGGGAGTTGCAAGGTTTGGTGAATGAATTTGGGACAGTGTGTAAGAAGAGGAATCTGAAAGTCAATGTAAACAAGAGTAAAGTTATGGTGTTTGAGAGGAATGAAGTCACAGAATGCACAGTGAGGTTGGATGGTGAGGATATGGAGAATGTGAGTGCATTCAAGTACTTGGGTAGTGTGATGAGTAAGGATGGAAGTTTTGGGGATGAAGTACTTGAAAGGGTACAGCAGGGAAGGAAGGTTGTTGGTTAACTGAAAGCGGTGGTGAGGAATCGGGAGGTGAGTATGGAAGTCAAGAAGTCACTACATGATAGTATTGTGATCCCTGCCCTGACGTATGGAAGCGAGACATGGACCTTGCTAGAGGGTAACAAGTCAAGAGTGAGAGCAGTGGAAATGAGTTACTTAAGAGGAGCATGTGGAGTGACATGGAGGGACAGGCTGACGAATGAAGAAGTGAAGGAACGTTGTGGGGTGGATGTGGATGTGGTTGAGAAGAGTAGGAAAAATACACTGAGGTGGTTTGGACGTGTGGAGAGAATGGAGAATGAATAACTGACTAAGAGGGTGTATGCAGGTGGGGTGGAGGGAGGGAGAGGGAGGGAAAGACCGAGGATGAGGTGGAGTGATGGAGTTGAGAGGTATATGAGGGAGGGGGGAGTAAGCTGGGGGGAGGGTAGGCAAATGGTGGGTGACAGAGCGACTTCGTTTTGTCTGCGGCCACCCTTTGCGGGATTAGGGCGTCGGGCTATAGATAGATTGAACATGCAGTAAGACCTCAATATAATAGACTAATTGGGGCCCAAGCCATTTCGAAAAATGCAAAATTCCGATAAAAGCGACATCTGGACTTTCCCTTGCTAATCCTGACTTTTTCCGATATATCAGACATTAGTCCAGATTGCACCAATGGTTTTTAAACTGTTTTCACCACCATTGCAGTACTTTACTGTGTTATACCTTCACTACATTAGTCAAGTGGTATAATAATACTGTACTGTACACTGATAAACATGTCTTTTACGTGTCTTATTGTGGTGAACATAGCTGAAGTGGTCAGGCAGTCCGGACTGCTTCTGGCTTTATCAGACTTTTTCCGATATATAGGAGTTTATTCCGGTAGCTCCTCAAGTCCGATAAAAGTGAATTCCGGTCTATTGAAGTCCGTTATATCGAGGTTTTACTGTATATAAATCAACAGGGAATAAGAACGAACCAGTTGGTAAGATAATTTTGTGGGACTGGGACTCCTTCACCTGATAGCACTGATATAATCTGGCAGAAGAGGTTGTACAGGCTTCCCTCTTATTCCTTTCCTTTCCCTGAAAGGAGGGTTCTGAACTGCAGGAGAAGGGCATCTTCAGCCTGCCATTCACTAAGTTCACATTCTGTTCAGGAGAACTAGCAAATCCATTTTATGTTTCATTTGAAACTTTGATATTTTGATGTTAATGATGTTATTGTACATTTTAAAAAAATCTTTTTTCAGATGCAGGTGACAACAGCCTGTTTAGTGGCTTGCAGGCAGGACTAGTGACAAGCCTTCCCCAGGAGAGTGTTGAGTGGCGTCGCTCCTATGGCCGACCATCAAGGTATCCTTGACCTCTTTGATCTGATTAATTCTTTATTTCCTTTTTGCTACCACCAGATGATTTTATCTGAACAAGGAAAGACTTTTCAAATTAGGAAGGGTAGAAACAGGAAGGAAAAATGCAGAATATACGACAGAAGTGGAGGAGCGATTGGGTAAACGTGATTTGGAGCAGATGGGGGACGTGGAAGGTATTTGCAAGATATTGACAAGAAATCGGTGCAGCATGTGAAGTGTGTGGGGTGAAGAGATGATGAAAGGGGGTGTAAGGAACAGCATGGTGGAATGAAGAGGTGAGACAGACTGTGGAGCAAAAGAAGAAAGCATATACAGTAAAACCTCGATATAACGGACTTCAGTAGACCGGAATTCGCTTTTATCGGACTCGAGGAGCTACCGGACTAAACTCCTATATATCGGAAAAAGTCCGATATAGCCAGAAAGCAGTCCGGACTGCCTGACAACTTCAGCTATGTTCACCACAATAAGACAATTAAAAGACATGTTTTTCAGTGCACAGTACAGTATTATTATGCCATTTGATTAATGTAGTGAAGGTATAACACATTACAATACTGCAATGGTGGTGAAAACTACCGATGCAATCCGGACTAATGTCTGATATATCGGAAAAAGTCCGGATTAGCTGGGGTAAGTCCGGATGTCGCTTTTATCGGAAAATCGCATATTTCGGACTGGCCTGAGCCCCAATTAGTCCGTTATAGTGAGGTCTTACTGTAGTGAGTGGATGAGAAACGGGCATGGAGGAATTTCAGAGATGGAAGAGAGAGTTATATGTGGAGAGGGAGAGAGAGGTGAAAAGATTAGTGAGAGTAAGAAGAGAGTGGGTGAGGAATTGGGAAGGAATTTGAGTGTAAAGTGGAGGGATTGTAAGAAAGTGTTCTGGGAAGAGGTAAAGAGAGTTAGACAGGGTGATAAAGAAGTAGGTTGGGGAGTGAAAGATAAAAATGGTAGATTTGCTGTTGGAGATGGGAGAAAAAGTGAGCAGGTGGAGAGAACATTTTAAGGAGTTGTTGAATATAGAGAATGAAAGCAATGCAAGCATAAGTGGCTGGGGCATGGCTGGGAGAAAGAGGAAGATGAGAAAAGAGGAAGAAATCAATCAGATGGAAGCAGTGGAAGTAACGAAGAAAGTCAAAATGGGGAAAGCCCCAGGAATTCATGGAATGTGTGGTGAAATGGTGAAGCATGGGGGGAGAGATAATAGTAGAATAGATATGGAAGGTGTTCATATTGGCCTGGGAGGAAGGTAGAGTCCCGGAGGATTGGAAGGCAGGTATAATTATTCACCTGTACAAAGGAAAATGGGAAAGAGAAGTGTGTGGCAGTCATAGGGGCATTTGTCTTCTTAGTGTAATAGGAAAAGTATATATATGGTAGGATACTTATTGACAGATTTAGGGAAATAACAGAGGAATTAGTTGGAGAAGAACAGGGAGGTTTTAGGATGGGAAGATGTTGTGTTTATCAGATATCCATTCTTAGGTCTGTAGTGGAAAAGTTTCTAGAGAATGGGAAGAAGTTGTATAATGGCATTATGGATTTGGAGACAGCATATGACAGGGTGGATAGACAAAGGATGTGGAGAGTATTAAGAGTATATAGAGTAGATGGGAAGTTGTTAAATGCTGTAAAAAGTATGTATGAGGGGGCTAAGGCTGCAGTGTGTGTGGATAGTGAACTAAGTGAATTTTTCTATTTCAGTGTTAGATTTAAACAGGGGTGTGTCATGTCCCTATGGTTGTTCAGTCTGTATGTAGATGGGGTTATAAAAGATGTACAAGGTGTTGAGTGCCGTCGCTGTGTATAATATGTTGGTGTGTGCATTGCTGCGAGGTAGATAAAGAGTAGTGGAGAGTGCAGTGGCTTTATTCCTTTCTCCCACCATCAGCCCATCACCCATTCTCCCCATTCAAACAGACAACTAACTGAGCGCTGAGATGCGCATTCTTCAAATAACACAACATCTCCCCCTTTCTGCTGTATAATTACTTGGCAAGAAACAAACAAAATGTGTATACATTATACAATATTATCTCCTTGATTGCATTGGGCAGAGTTTTGCATAACTCTGAGTTCAAGAAGTGAAAATAAGGCAACACCTAACAGTACTCTATGATCCAACACAGTATAATACTAACGTGTCATGGAACTGGGGCTCAAAAACGTAAAGGAAGTTGCATCTGCTGCAGTATAATCAATCTGGATGACTATTCACTGAAATCACAATCATAACATAACATCTCCAGATTTCATTACGACACTTAACCCGCTGCGTTCCAATAACGTATGGATACGTTACAACTTTTTTTCACGCTGACACCTGTTGACAAATCAGTCCGTTATGCAATTGTGAGGTCTGTCATTTGCACATTTTTCAAGTTTCGCGGGTGATTTTTGGTAGGCAAATGTGGGAAACCTTCCTCTACCTGCCGCCAGGCGGCGACACTGCCTGACCCTGCATGACTCCCCCCTCTCCTCCCGCACTCCATTTTCTCGGCAACTCACCTGTTAGCAGTGACCTGGCCAGTAAAGACATGTCGCACCACAATTTCTCCGACGACGAAATTCAAGGCGAAAGTGATTCCCGACAAAGATTACGTGGCTCCAGAGGAAGAAATGAGCAGAGGTGATGAGGAGGTAACGTTGGCAAGGTAAGGTGCGGTATGTTGATGTGTTTGGTGAGTGAAACAATGCTTGTATCGCCTATATTACTGTGTGAAAACTAATATATTCTTGTACCGTAAAACACCATAACTTCGGACAGCGCCCAAACTTTGGACATCTTGCGAAAAAATGTAGTAATTCAAGTTTATTGGAAGAGAGTGCAATATTTGCAGATAATAGTGATATGGGTAGGTAGGGTAATCTTCAAAGATTATTATGTACAGTCCTATTAAACTAGCTTGAATATGTGTGGGTGAAAAAAAATTATGAATCAAATGGGAAAAAAATCGACATTTTTAACCCTGCAAAACTTTATTCACACAGAACAAACAGTTTCAGTTGTAAGAACATGATTAGTATGATTGTATGTGGAAAAGTGTTGTAAGTACTGGGCAGTAAACTATTTTAAAATATATACATGCATAATCTTGCTGTGACTGTTTTAATGAATATCTCTATTTTTCCAAAAAAATTCCTAACTTCGGGCAGACAAATTGCTTAAGCCAAATAAATTCCTATTGGGGATAAAGTTGTTCCCTCAAATTAGGTAGTTGTGAGGGTTCCCTTTGATAGGAAAGACAGATACAGGCATTATATCGCTACCATTGTTAGGGTAAAACCAGAAATACATGTCAGGTTTCTCAAACACATTCAGGGTACACCTCATATTTGTATACCCAATGGTTGATGACAGCAGTGACTTAGACAAAGAGGACATACTGAAGGTGTTACCAGAACCAACACTTGATTGCAAGAAAAGGATGATTTTTTGATGTTGATGTGAACGTTTGGCCTAAGTAATGATAATAATATTTGATATAGATCTATAAGAAAATAGTCAGTACTACCAGTACCAAAGTTATTGCCGGTATGGTGCTACAGTATGGTGCCTTTACCAGTAATGAGTTTTATTTTGAAGAAAAAATACTATTTATTTAGTTACACTAATTTATACTGGCCTTCATAACATGTGCCTGTGTGTGCGTGTGTCTGTTGATTTGTGTGCGTGTTAGTGGGTGTGTGGGTGTCGTTAGAACCTGTCCAAAGTGTTTAACATTAGATTATGTTATTTGAGTATGCATTTGTTGAGTCATTGAGGTGGCTACTTGATAATTAAGTGAATAAGTGAAGTTTTGTTTAGGAAAAAGAGATCAGTTCCCTTTACAGATTGGAATGTATATGCAATGCATTTTTATATAATTTTTTCATCTGTAAAACTTTCTGAAGAGTTTTTAGTAACATTTGTGGCCAGAATACCTCACTACAATGTGATATGATGCATCTTAATGTGATCTCAAATTATGAGCTCAAAAAAGAAGATATTTTTGGATGTTTCTCTTTATATATGTACAACTTGGGCCACGATTACCCAATATTTTTCTTGACATGTTTTAAAAACTTCTAAAGTGTCCGAAGTTTGACCAGTGTGTCCAGAGACAGGTGCTATTAACCACTTAACTGCGGGTCGTCACTCTCATGACGGTCGGGCGCAATGGATCAAACTGCGGGGCGTCACTTTGGTGATTCTGTGTTGTTTTGAATTCGCCTGGGCTTTCAAGTGGTGACTTGTATCACCTATCAGTACTGCCAATGTCCAACAATTGTCAGAGCTGCTAATATCATCAGTACTCCCATCCATTGTTGACAATTTAGCCATTTTCCCCCATTCTAGACTCCCCTCCCTACCTCCCCTCCATTACAATCTCGTGTCGTCTGCTCAGCTGCTCTGCGCTACGCAAATCTTCCCCGGATTTTTCCACTGATTTCATCCATTGAAATGAGCTCTATGCCCTAATCTTATACAAAATTATATATATAAAAATAAGGTAATTGATAGTGCCATACACCTGGAATTGGCTAATTATCACTTGGCAACATCCAACCTACACTCGTTCACTAATTTCCCCTGCTTTTTTCCCCTTGAAATAATCCCTCCAATATCCGTTGTAATAGAGTCAAAGGCATGTCCGAATATTGGTTTTGTCCGGATATTGGTCCTGAAGCTCCAGCACTGGTTTTTCATGACCTAACCTAAATCAGAAAACTACCTTCCTACCTCCCTACTGGACATGTTTAGCACTTATTTAGGTCCCTTTTCACATAAATAATGCACACATAGCATGAATTTATTGAATTTTAACCAAAAAATGATGATTTAGAGGTGAGTGAGTCATAGGTGCTCAGAACTTGCCAGCATAGTATAAGTAAGTATCTGACATGGAAATCATCTTTTCTCACATTTTATGCACTAAATTATTGGATAAAAAGCATCAAATACAGTAAATGATGTAAATTGCTACCAGAAAAATGGTTAGGTTAGGTTAGGTTAGGTTATGACCGAATATGAAATTCACTGCCTTCCACCTTTTTCCTAGCTGGTGCACTTAAGAACCATGCATGAAAAAATTAAATTGCAAGCAGGAAATTATGAATAACACAATGTTAGGTTAGGTTAGGTTAGGACCGGACATGAAATTCACTGGCTTCCACCTTTTTCCTCGCTGGTGCACTTAAGAACCATGCATGAAAAAATTAAATTGCAAGCAGGAAATTATGATTAAAATTTTTGGTAATTTTTTAACACATATACAGCATGATGAAAACAGGTTAGGCATGAAAATCTTTATGGTAATCATAGGTTAGGTTAGGATAGGTTAGGTTAGGTTAGGTTAGGTTAGGTTAGGTTAGGTTAGGACCGAATATGAAATTCACTGGCTTCCACCTTTTTCCTAGCTAGTGCATTTAAGGACCATTACATGAAAAAATTAAATTGCAGGCAGGAAATTATGATTAACATTTTTGGTAATTTTTTAACACATTTACAGCATGATGAAAACAGGTTAGGCATGAAAATCTTTATGGTAAGCATAGGTTAGGTTAGGTTATGACCGAATATGAAATTCACTGACTTCCACCTTTTTCCTAGCTAGTGCACTTAAGAACCATGCATGAAAAAATTAAATTGCAAGCAGGAAATTATGATTAACATTTTTGGTAATTTTTTAACACATTTACAGCATGATGAAAACAGGTTAGGCATGAAAATCTTTGGTAAGCATAGGTTAGGTTAGGTTAGGTTAGGTTAGGTTAGGTTATGACCGAATATGAAATTCACTGGCTTCCACCTTTTTCCTAGCTGGTGCACTTAAAAACCGTGCATGAAAAAATTAAATTGAAAGCAGGAAATTATGATTAACATTTAGGGTAATTTTTTAACACTTTTACAGCATGATGAAAACAGGTTAGACACGAAAATCATTATGGAAATCATCTTGCACACAGTTTATGCATGAGATTAATGATATGGAAAGAACAAAACAAGGAATTTTGATAAAGATAGGGTGCTTACGAAAAAGAAGCCGCCGTCTATAACTCGCTCTATCATCTCAGACTTTGACACGAAGAAATTGCACCACACAACCTTAGCAATTTACAATCACCAGCACTTCTCACTAACACTTTCCACAACGTTTTTTTTGCATAACTGGGATCACATCACTTCACTGCACTGTACATAACAGTAAATTCCCGTGTGCCACAGTCTAGTGACGAGTCCTGGAGCCTTGTGAACTCAGCAGCAGCTTTCAGCTCCGTTCCACGTAACAACACACCTGCAGCACGTTGTTGTCGTTACCAAATCAGCGTGGATCGGTCGATGTCTGCATACTTAGGACTAAACATCACCTTCCTCTCCACGTTTCCTTTGGTCTTTGAAGCAAAATCAGCCATGTACTGCTGTAGTTTGTCTCGGGACTTCTTGATATCAAACAAGGTGGAGCGAGGGAGATTGAATTCACTACGAATCCGTGATGTCGGCCACCCGGCGTCCATCTTTTCCAATAGCCTTCCCTTTTCTTCTCCAGAGTCAGAACCACTTTCTTTCTCTTCTCAGGAGGCAGGGCCATCATCACACACATGAAGAAGAAGGTGAAGAGCAGTATCAAACACTGTAGGAGGTAGGGTATCACCACAAAAGCAATCACTTCGGCCACCATTGTCGGAGGTGTTCACGAGGCAGCAACTGAGTGGGTAATGGTGACCGACAGACTGGCGCCACGCACGTAAACACAGCCGATCGGCGCGCGCGGGAAATTCAAACTGACGCAGTCCCAAAAAATAAAAAAAAAATCAGTTTTTTCACATTTTTTGGCATTTTGGGGGTTGGGCAGCCCACAATATCCGAATAGTGAGTATGTCCGAGTATTGGACATCCGAATAATGGAGGGATTACTTCAAATGCACTAAATTGTTTTTTTGTCATAACTTATTTATATATGCATCTTTAATTTAGTGTTGAAAGGACCAGTAATAGGTATTGTCTTAGCAATTTTGGGGGGTGAAAATTCGGTAATTTAGCAATTTTGGGGGGTGAAGGTATTGTCTTAGCAATTTTAGGGGGTGAAAATTCGGTAATTTAGCAATTTTGGGGGGTGAAAATTCAGTAATTTAGCAATTTTGGGGGGTGAAAATTCGGTAATTTAGCAATTTGGGGGGGTGAAAATTTGGTAAGACGTAAAATTCAGTAATTCGAACCAGGGTAGAGCCCCATATAGTTCGGCTTATGAAGAGTTTACTGTATACAGTAATCTCTCTACTTTCCGGACGATCACTATCCTTTTACACCACTGTTCAGACATTGTAGGCTGATGTTTGAACTCCCCCCCCAAAAAAAAAAAAAAAATTGACCCGTAGGTTTGAATTTGGTGCGTGGCGCTGAATGGCCTTGTTTACATTCACATTCCCACTGTCCCCCGCTTCCGCCACTCTGACAGTTGTCTCTGAACTGCCGTGAGTTTTTGTTTAAATTATCATAATTCACAGTGCTAAGGATTAAGTACAGTTTATCACTGGATTACTGTATATTCTTCAAGGGCATTTTCACCATTGTCAGAGCTTTGGAGGTGGGTGGGGTAAACATCCACCACGGACATGTAAGTACACTGTCAGCTGCCAAATATTTTCCATAATCACTTCTAAATCCTCATTCTCTGGTTACATTTTATTTACTTCATGCTTTATGTCCCATATTTGAGTGCACAGGCTGTGAAAGAGGTGATTTTCTCAGTGATTACCATGTCTCTTACATACATTCACTGTCTAGTCAACTGGTGAACATTTTTGCCCTATTCACCTCTGAATCATAATTTTTCTGGTTACATTTTATTTACTTCATGCTTTGTGTCCCATATTTGAGTGCCCAGGCTGTGAAAGAGGTGATGTTCTCAGTGATTACCATGTCTCTTACATACGTTCACTATCTGGTCAGCTTGTGAACATTTTTGCCCTACTTACCTCTAAATCATAATTTTCTGGTAAAAGTTTATTTATTTCATGCTTTGTATTCCATATTTTAGTGCATAAGATGTGAGAAAGGGTGATTTTCTTAGTGATTGCCATGTCCGATACTTACACTATGCTGTCAACTTGTGAACACCTCTGCCTTACTTTCCTCAAAATCATCATTTTTTGGTTAAAATTCAATTAATTCATGCTTTGTGTCCATTATTTATGTGAGTGGGGTCTTAAATAAGTGCTATGCATGTCTAGTAGGGAGGTAGGTGGGCAGTTTTCTAATTTAGGTTAGGTTAGGGTCAGGAATGACTGGTCCTGGAGCTTCAGGGCCACTATCCGGACAAGACCACTTTCCGGTCATACCTTTGGCTCTATTACAACGAATAGTGGGAAGATTACTGTATACGTATATATACAGTAATCTCTCTACTATCCGGACGTCCACTATCCGGATACATCACTATTCGGACATCATGGGCTGATGGCCGAAACCCCCAAATTGTAAAAAAAACGATAAAAATCCGATTTTTTCCGACCACGTCAGTTTGAATTTCCCCCACGCGCCGACTAGCTCCCTTCCCGCCCTATCTCCCTCCTACTAGTTCTGTCTCAACTCCCGTGAACAGTGGACGGCTGTCCGATTTTTTGCGGTATTTTCGTTCTTGTTTAAATAATCAAAAGTCACACTGCTAAGGATTAAGTGTAGTTAAACACTTGATTAGTGGACATGCTTCAAGAGCAATTATGACCACTGTAAAAACGTTAGAGATGGGGGTAAACGACAATCATGGACTGTAAGTAAACATTGTCAACTGCTAAATATTTTCCATAATCACTTCTAAATCCTCATTCTCTGGTTACATTTTATTTACTTCATGCTTTGTGTCCCATATTTGAGTGCACAGGCTGTGAAAGAGGTGATTTTCTCAGCAATTACCATGTCTCTTACATACATTCACTATCAAGTCAACTGCTGAACATTTTTGCCCCACACACCTCTAAATCATAATTTTTTGGTTACATTTTATTTACTTCATGCTTTGTGTCCCATATTTGAGTGCATAGGCTGTGGAAAGGTGATTTTCTTAGTAATAATCATGTCTCCTCCGTATGTTCATTATGTAGTCAGCTGGCGAATACCCCTGTCTTACTCACCTCAAATTCATCATTTTTGGTTTAAAATTCGATTAAATCATACTTTGTGCCAATTATTTATGTGAATGTGGTCTTAATTAAGTGCTATGCATGTCTGGTAGGGAGTTAGGTAGGTGGTTTTCTGATTTAGGTTAGGTTAGGTTAGGGTCAAGAATGACCGGTGCTGTTGGTGAACAGTGAACACCTTTTCCATACCTAACTCTTTTTCTGGTAACATTTTATTTATTTGATGATTTTTATCCCATATTTTAATGCATAAAATATGAGAAATGATGATTTTCATAGTGATAGCCACGTCTGATACTTACTTACACTAAGCTGCCAACTCGTGAACACCCCTGCCTTACTCACCTCAAATTCATCATTTTTGGTTTAAAATTCAATTAATTCATGCTTTGTGCCAATTATTTATGTGAATGGGGTCTTAATTAAGTGCTATGCATGTCCGGTATGGAGGTAGGTAGGTGGTTTTCTGATTTAGGTTAGGTTAGGTTTGGGTCAAGAATGACTGGTGCTGTTGGTGAACAGTGAACTCCTTTGCCATGCCTAACTCTTTTTCTTGTAACAGTTTATTTATTTGATGCTTTGTATCCCATATTTTAGTGCATAAGATGTGAGAAATGATGATTTTCATAGTGATTGCCACGTCCGATACTTATTTTTACAAGCTGCCAGCTCATGAACATCTATGCCTTACTTACCTCAAAATTATCATTTTTGGGTTAAAGTTCAAAGAATTCATGCTTTGTGTCCAGTATTTAATGCATATGGTGTGAGAAAGGGTGATTTTCATAGTGATTTCCATGTCTGATACTTTCACTTGCTGGCAAATTGTGAGCACCTGTGCCTTACTCACCTCTAAATCATCATTTTTTGGTTAAATTCAGGTAATTCATGCTTTGTGGGCAATATTTATGTGAAAGGGGACTTAATAAGTGCTATGCATGTCCGGTAGGGAGGTAGGTAGGTGGTTTTCTGATTTAGGTTAGGTTAGGTTAGGGTCATGAATGACCAGTGCTGGAGCTTCAGGGCCACTATCTGGACAAGACCACTGTCCGGACATGCCTTTGGCTCTATTACATGGGATAGTGGAGGGATTATTGTATTACGTATGTACATTACATATAGATCTTGCCTGTTTCATTG
>JAGKTI010001064.1:27460-63650 GCA_018397915.1 Birgus latro | reverse complement strand
TTACACTCTTCAGCCAATCATCTGGGACAACACACTCGTATATAATCATGTTTATCAGGTCAGTGACTAACCTCACCCCAGTATCTCCTGAGGCCTTCAACATTCCTCAGGAGATACTGGGGTGAGGTTAGTCACTGACCTGATAAACATGATTATGTATGAATGTGTTGTTCCAGATGATTGGCTGAAGAGTGTAATTGTATTCAGTTTAAAACCATAAATAGCAGTGGAAGCCTAACTGGAAGCGCTGAATCCTAACTGGGGTGCTTATCCCCCTGGGCCCCCCAGTTATTATAACCTACCTAACCTAGTGCAAACTAAGATGTGCATTCTGCAAAACTGGTGCCAAAACAGTCTCATGTGTTAAGAGTGTTCGTTATTCATCGGTGCAGTCATCACCATGGTTGCCATTTGGTATTTTTTATTCCCACATGTGGGCCAATTTGGTAATGAAAAATTCATTTGGTAATGAATCATCTTGACCCATTACCAAATGGATTTTTCACATGTTTGAACATGCAAAGGATGGAGACAGTGGATTGTCTGCTCTCTTTGATTAATCTGCTATCCTGCATAATGTGAAATAATCAACATGCTGTTAATTATAAGGACAGTGATTTTATCCATTTGTATTTATAATTACTGAAGAGTAAATACTTGCTTTTAGAATTTGGTAATGAAAAGTTAAATTTGGTAATGAAAATTGAAGAGTTTGGTAATGTGGCCGAGTTCAGATCTGGCAACCCTGATCATCGCCTGACCATCCGATGGTAAAACATTCACTCAGATTGGTGAGCACATGACTGCGCTTGATAAGGGTAATAGCTGGGGTCTTGGCTTGAGCCATGGTGGTGCTGTAGTAATCCATGAGGTCAAAAGAAATGCAGACAGATGAAGAGGCAACCGATCAGCCAGTCTGTCTGTCGGTGCATGGTTTCAGTTGTCGAAATGGCTGGGATAACCATGTCGAATAATGAAAAACAGTTTAGATGTATAATATCAAAACAGCGGATTGTCGAACAACGATCAGTTGAAAAACAAGGGTTTGGTGTACTGCACTGTACAGTGATAAACATGTCTTTTATTTACCTTATTGCGGTGAGCATGGCTGGAGTGGTCAGGCAGTCTGGATTGCTTCTGGCTTTAATGGACTTTTTCTGATACATAAGAGTTTAGTTCAGTAGCTCCTTGATTCATTTAAAAGGGAATTCCGGTCTACTGAAGTCTCTTGTATCGAGGTTTTACTGTAATTTCAATTGTCCAACTATTTTTGGAGAGTATGTATGAAATGTAACAGTATTGGTTGTTGGGGATATCAGTTCTAGTTATGGCACTCTGTACTGTACTATGTGACAATATCACGGTGCATTTAATTGATGAGAGAAAGAATTATACATACATATTTATACAGGTAAATGGAAATATTGCTCATTGAAAAGGTATAACAGTTTTAGCCTAATTTGGATCCACTTCATCATACATGAGGAGGGATTAAGATATGACTGAAACATGTTTCTTATCAGTCAACAACATTCCCTGGTATGGCTGTAATTCATCTATCTGAAGAGGTGCACCTTTGTGTGGTGGCACTTACTTGGCTGTATGGCTCTGTTGCCTAGTTATGCAAATGCCCCACAGTTCTCTCCCTATGCATTGCAAGTGGGTTGGTGGACTACAGGAGGGAGACATCAGCCTGCAGCCTACTTGGTTCGCATTCAGATGAACCGAGGTTACAACTTCTGTTACTACTACATTGCATTGTGTTCGAAAACAAGAGTAAAAAATCATTTCAGTACTGTGTATCATGAACTTTAGTTTTATGCAGTGGTTATACAGTACAGTCGACCCTCGATTCTACGGACCCCGAATCAATGGATTTCGGAAGCAACGAATGATATCTGCTCACACAGAATCACTCCGGACACCAGTTATTTTTTCATTTAATTACAAGTACACTCATAATCAGTAATTTCTGCTTGGGTGCCCCCTTTGTACTCTTGTATATCCAGGGAGGACGGGAGGGGCTGACAAAACGAGCTCCACCCACCTCTACCCCAGCTTCCAACCCTTTCTCATACCACACCCAGCCACCCACTCGTCATTCTTAACTGGCAGTTACATTTCAAGCTAACTCCATATTTTACACTCATAGTCTCATTACTAATACACAAACATAACAAAAGGATATGTAAAAAGTATGTATTATAACTATGAACACTGCAGCAAGAAATTAATGCATTATGACGTTGACAGTAAAACAAAAACATTGACAACAGCCATACCAGACCTCATGTGTTGAGTGCTTGCGTGCGCTTGCATGTGTACATGTCTATGTCTGTGTGTGTGTGTATTTACCTAATTGTATTTACCTACTTGTGATATACAGTAGAGAGGGGTGTGTGAGTTGGGAGCATGGTAGTGAAATGGCAGGGGACAGAGTGACATGGAGGCGATTTGTTTGTGGCCACCTCGTGCAGGATTGAGGCGTCTGGCAATAGATACAGTAAGACCTCACTATAACGGACTAATTGGGGCTCAGGCCAGTCCGAAATATGCAAAATTCTGATAAAAGCGACATCCGGACTTTTTCCGATATATCAGACATTAGTCCGGATTGCATCAGTGGTTTTCACCACCATTGCAGTATTGTACTGTGCTATACCTTCACTACATTAATCAAATGGTATAGTAATACTGTAATGTGCACTGAAAAACATGTCTTTTACTTGTCTTATTGTGGTGAACATAGCTGAAGTTGTCAGGCAGTCCGGACTGCTTTCTGGCTTTATCGGATTTTTTCCGATATATAGGAGTTTAGTCCAGTAGCTCCTCGAGTCCGATAAAAGTGAATTCCGGTCTACTGAAGTCTGTTATGTCGAGGTTTTATTGTAGACAGATAGATATACAGGAAATGAGCTACGTTTATGGGGTCCCATCTCTTTTTCTCAGTAAGTCAAATTTTGCTTTAAACTTGTTTAAGTTTTTAGACTGGACGATCTCTTTGTCCAGTCTATTCCACAGGTCTATGCATCTATACGGAAAACTGTATTTCTTGATGTCCCTCAAGCAGCGTGGCTTCTTCAGTTTCAGTCCGTGTCCTCTTGTTGCTCTCTTATCCCATATAAACAGATCTTCTCTGTCAATTTTATCTATTCCCATCATGGTTCTGAACACTGCAATCATGTCACCCCTCTCTCTCCTTTCCTAAGGAAGGCAAATCCAGCCCTTCTAACCTCTCACTGTATGACAGATCTGCCAGACTGGGGACCATCTTAGTTGCTGTTCTTTGTATATTCTCAATCTTGTTTATATCTTTTTTTTTGTGTGGAGACCACACTACTGCTGCATATTCTAACCTGGGGTGGATCATGGCCACTATCAATTTTTTCATCATCTCCTCATTCATTTAATGAAGTGCTACTCTTATGTTGGTCAAGAGTTTATATGTCTCTCTAACTATCTTGTTAATGTGTTTTTCAGGTGACAAACTATCCTGGACCAGCACTCCTAAATCTTTCTCTTTTCTCGCTTTTGTGATTGGTTCATTACCCATCATATAATTCAGTGATGGTCTCTTGGTGCTTTTACCCATTTCCAGTATTTTATATTTTTTTGTGTTGAACGTCATTTCCCACATCTGTCTCCAATCATGTATCCTATCCAGATCCTTCTGCAGCATTTTACAGTCCCCTTCAATCTCTACCTTCCTCAAGATCTTTGCATCATCAGCAAACAGACTTGCATAACTGTTCACTCCATCTACCATATCATTTACGTAAATCAGGAATATTACTGGCACCAACACCGAGCCCTGTGGGACACCACTTGTTACATCTCTCCATCCAGACGTCGTGTCCTTTATTACTGTCCTCATTTGTCTGTCTCTCAAAAAGTCTCTCATCCATTCCAGGAGGTTACCTTTCAGTCCTCCTATGTGCTCTAATTTCCACATTAGTCTCTTTTTGGGTACCTTATCAATGGCCTTCTCCAAATCTAAATACACACAGTCCACCCAAGTCTCTCTCTCCTGTAGCACATCAATTGCTCTTGAGTAAAAGCTCAACAAGTTGGAAACACATGACCTTCCACTTCTGAATCCAAATTGAGTTTCAGTCAAAATATTAATTTCTTCCAGATATTTTATCCATCTATCTTTCAGAATCCTCTCGCACAATTTTGCAACCATGCTGGTTAGGGACACTGGTCTATAGTTCAGGGGTTCTTCCTTGGTACCACATTTGCCCTTTTCCATTCCCGAGACACTTTCCCTTCTTTCAGCTAACACACAATTAAACTGTGAATCTTATCTGCCAGTTGTTCTCTGCATTCCTTCAGTACCCAGTTTGAAATTCAATCCGGTCCTTGGGCTTTCCTTACATCTTGAGTTTCCAGTAATTTGTACACTTCCTGCACTTCCACTTTTATATCTTTTATCACCACATTCCTAGTCACTCTCTTCCCCTCCACAAACTCCCCTTCATTAGTAAAAACCGATTGGAAATGTTTGTTCATTATTTCACCTTGCATTGTTGCATCTTTATAGACCTCTCCTTCTACTTTCAGTTTGGTGATTCCTTCCTTTTGTTTCAGTTTGCCTTTGACAAATCTATAAAACAATTTGGGTTCATCCTTACATTTGTCAATTATACCTTTTTCAAAGTTCCTCTCTTCCTCTCTACGAATTCTTGTATATTCATTTCTAGTTCTTTTATATTCTTCCTTTGTTCTGTTATTACCTCTCTTTCTTCATTTGTTCCACGCCATGTCTCTCTCTTTTTTCGTTATCATACACCTTCTATTAAACCACTCCTTTTTCCTGTTTTCTTTGCCACTTACTCATGGAACATATTTTTCTCTTGCCTGAATTATAGAGGTTTAGAAAGCTATCCCACTTCTTCCAATCTTCATTTTCAAAAAATTTTCTCAATTCTGTAAAGTTTGCTTTCCCAAAGTTGTATCTTCCCTGCCTATGGAGCTCATCTCTTGGCACCACATTCCCTATTATCATCTGAAACTCAGTGACCACGTGATCACTTTTTCCCATAGGACACAGATATTTCAAAGATTCAGTTACGTCAGGTTCTTTGGTTAGCAGTAAATCTAATCATGCTGGTGCGTCATCACCTCGGAATCGTGTCTCTTCTTTGACCCACTGCGTCATTACATTATTCATTGCTATATTTAACAATTTAGTGCCCCACGAATCTTCGCCTCCTCCTGAGTCCCATTCCTCCCAGTTCACCTCTTTACAATTAAAATCACCCATTAGAATTATATTGTTGCTTTTCTCAATCACTTTCTGTAGATAACTAACCATGTCTGCCAACATCTCCTGGTATTCATCATCAGTTCATGCTCTTGTCTTAGGTGGAACATATTCTACTGCTATATCTCTCTTACAGTTCTCTCCAGTTTCTAATTTCATATTTATCGCTTCGGCCCTACCCTCTCCCATTTCCACAGTATCTACACTTAAGTTGTTCTTCACTGCTATTATCACTCCTCCTCCCATTTTGTCTTTTCTCTCTCTTCACAATTTGTATTTGCCATCTCCCATATGGATATCCATATTCTCACTTAGCTTAGTCTCTACAACCACATAACATCAGGTTCACGTACCCTCAAGAAATTGTTGATTTCTAACATTGCCGATATTAATCCATCAACATTAATGTACACCACTTTCAAACTTTTTTCATTATTACTTATACCCTCTTCTCTCCTCCTCTCTGTCAGTACCACTTCCTCAATTTCTGGTCCATAACTCTCCAATAAAACATTGTCTCCCCCTCCTCCGTTCTTTCGTTCTTTGTTCGTTTTTTGCCTTAGCTTCCTCTACTAACTCCTTTATTTTAGCTCTTTCTTCCTCATTTGCATCTCTCTTTATCCAAACATTTTCGAACCGCTCTTTGTCTGCTGATTTCCATGTCCTGTTCATGATTTCATTTACTATTACCTGGGACTTAAACTTCACTTTCAGTGGCCTCGCCCCTCCTTCCTCTTACTTACCTAACCTAAACACTTCTTCAATCTCTTCTTGGGCTTCGTTGTTACCCTCCATGACTACTGATATTATTTCTTTAACTTTGCTCAGTTTTTCTCTTTCAGATCTTATTGTCATTCGATTTTCTTTTACCTCTGAAATTATTACACATTTTTTCTTATCTGCTACATCCCTGACTAAAGATTATCATCTTTTCAGTACCCTTACCACTTCCTTCTCCACCTTTTCCTTGCATTGTTGTTCTATGATCTCTTTCAAATTTACATTCCTTTCCTTCTGAATTTTCTTCCCCCCCTTATGTTGCTCCTTGATTTCCTTAATATGTTCATCTTGCATCCTTGATTTTGATTCATACTTGTTTAATTTGCTTTTCATTCTGTCGCTTTCTTCTTCCAACCTCTTGTTTTCCCTCTTGAGCGTTTTATTTCATTTGTGGCAGATTCATTACTCACTTTTAATTCTGTGAGTTCTCTTTCTTGTTCCGCACTGCGTGTGCAAACTTTTTCCAGCTTGTTCTGTAGGACTTTGATCTCTCTNTCCTGTTCTAAGGTCTGCTCCTGCAACTCTCTAATTACTACTCATACCTTTTTTAATTCCTGGACATTCGTCTCTGCCGTTTTCTCTACTCCTGCTACTCTTGTTTGATTCAGTTTGGTACTTCCATTTCCCGCATCTTTGTTGGAGAAGCCCACGATTTCCCTTTCGCCAGATGTAAACAAACCGCCGTTGCTTTCCGCCATGATACAACCATGTGGAAACTTTTCTATTCCACTGTATCTTGTCCTCTTTATCCCGAAACCTGCGTTTTTTTTTTTTTTTTAACTAATGTCAGACGGGACCACCACTAATGCACTCATTCACATAATCACAATAGGCTGGTTTCCTTTCGCCACTGATTCAGCGATTATTTCCCTGTGATCCCTCGGCGACCTGTGTGTGTGTGTGTGTGTCCAAAGCAGTGCACCCAACACGTGAGGGCCTGAGGTGACCATTGTTAACATTTTTGTTTTACTGTCAGTGTCATATTCTTTAATTTCTTGCTGCAGCATGTTGATAGTTATATACTTTTAACATATCCTAGTGTTCTGTGTTTGTATTATCAGTGGGACCAAGAGTATTAGGCATGAAATCAGCTTGAGATGTAACTGCCATTTAAGAATGGCAAGTGGAGTAGGGGATGGTAGGGGTATGGAGGAGGGTTGGGAGCTGGGGTAGAGGTGGGTGGAGCTCGTTTTTTCATTTCTAACTACTTACAGTATTTCTCTTTACAGGTACAAAAATAAATGATACTGTAGTTGAACACAAAAAATTACTGTAACACAGTACTGTACTGTACTGTATTGCACAAGTCGTAATATAATGGGTCCATAGAAAATGGGGTATTGTGAGGTAAACTAGTCCGCGATAATGTCATTGCACCTCTTCTTCGATACCATCATATTTCTTTTGCTATTTTTTTGAGTTTTAGACTATTTTTCCCCTTGTTTTCAAGCAGCGGACTTTTTCAAGCAACAACACTCGTCCCCCCCCCCATTAGTCCGTTGATTTGAGGGTCGACTGTATTGTATTGTACCATGATGGTACAACATGCTTGGCTTTCAAGTAGGTATTCTTCCAGGACTTTATTCTTTATTAGGTATGCACTTCATTGAAATGTAGTTTGTTTCAGTCCTGTAAGTGCTCATATTAGTATTATACATTATATGTTATTTTCTTCACTTTTTCAGATGTGTGAATGTTGAAGTTGATTTTGTTCCCTTCTCTGAAGAATGTCTTATAAGGGATGCCCCACGTACCATTCTAGGCCAGCCCATCTTCCACACCTACTGGACAGATTGCTCAGTAAGTGGCTGACTAATCAAAACACTATTTCAATGAGTGCTTCAGTGGAAAAGGAGCCATATGAGAAGCTTTTGACATTCACCTGTGTGAGTACAACTCTCTTGTTGTACATACAGCTCTCCTTAGGAAGGTGGAGTCAAAGGCTTTTCATCTCATCAACTCTCCTACTCATGCTGGCTCCCTTCAACCTCTGTCTCTTTGCTGCACTGTTGCATCTTTATTTCTTTTTCATTGCTACTTCAGTGGTCATTGCTCTTCTGAATTGTCTGCTTGCATCCCTCCACCACTACAGCAGACACATAGCACCTGTCTGGCAGCAAACTCTCATCCCTTTTCTGTCCAACTCTCAAATGCAAAAGTTAACTACTACTCCCAGTTCATAATGTATGCAACAAGTCAACTCTGAAACTGTCTTCCCGTCTGTATTTTCTGCTGCCTGTGACCTTCAGTCCTTTACAGTATCTGCAATGTGTCCAGGCATCTCAAAATGAATCTTGAGTTAGGCTCTCTATTATTTTGTTTTTCTTATCCTGGAGGGAACAATGTTGCAAGCTTCAATCCTTTGATTCCTTCTTCTATGTTTGAAGAAAAAAAATGCTTTAAGTACTTCTTCCTGCAGCAGACTAGATATGCTGACTTCTGCTTGTAGTGTTTTAGTAGGACAGTAGACTTCTTTTACTATACTTAAAATATATAATACAGGTTTTGGAATTGTACCAAACTGTACAGTATGTCTTATGTTTGTGTTCTCTGCTGTTTACAGTAAAATGTAGAAAAAAATGTAGAAAAATTCCCAAGGTAAGTTACTTTGCTACGTATAAAGCTGAGTTGCAAGTGATGCCTACTGAAGAATGCTGCTTGTAGGGATTTTTTTCTTTTTTTTCTTTAAGCATAAAACTTTTAGACCAGATAATGAAGATAATGGAGAGAGTTCTAGAGGGTATGATTAGAGAAAGAATGAATATTGATGAGATGCACTCTGGGTTTATGCCAGGCAGGGGGACCACTGATGCCATTGTTCAACAGCTTCAAGAAAAATATATAGGAAAGAAAAGGGAACTGTACTTTGTTCTTGTTGATTTGGAGAAGGCCTTTGACAGAGTCCCTAGAGAGGTGGTGAAGCGGGCAATGAGAAAGCTTGGGATCGAGCAGTGGCTGGTTAGGGTAGGTATGGCTGTGTATGTGGGTGTTCACACCCCAGGTAAGAGTGAATGGAGATTTGAGTGATGAGTTTTCCGTGAATGTTGGTGTGCACCAGGGGTCAGTTTTGAGCCCCATGCTGTTTATCATGGTACTTGAAGCCCTTATGTGACATCAAAAATGGACTCCCATGTGAATGCTGATGATTTGGAGTTGATTGCAGAGAATGAGAGGGAGGCAGAGGAAATATTTAGGAAGTGGAGAGATGGTATGGGGCAGAAGGGTTTAAGAGTAAACGCAAATAAAACAAATGACGAGGTCATTAAATGTGACTTAAGGGTTAAGGGACTGAACAGGGAGGCTGCCAGAAATTGAGCAGCGTGGAGAGCCGCCATTAGGTGACCAAGGCCGACACATGCAAGCATGTTGGAGCCTTCAAAAACGAAAACGAAACGAAAACGAACGATGGTATCTAGGGCTGGTGGCGATACTGTCACAGAAGAGGGAGAGAGACCATGTGCGATTTGCCACAAGGGCTTGAGAAATAATTCCATCTCATGCAGCATCTGTGGTAAGTGGGTGCATAAGAGATGTAGTGGTATTAGAGGTAGACTGAGATAATGCTGATTTCATGTGTGTCGTGTGTCTGGGAGAGCGGGTGGAGATTTTCAGGCATGAAAGGATTGAACTTGCTGGTGAGTCTCTTAACTGTGTGGAAGAGTTTTGTTATTTGGGAGACGTTATGTGCTGGAGGTGGGGCTGGAGCTAGCTCTGTGGCTAGAATGTGGAGTGGTTGGAAGAAGTTCGGGGAGCTGTTGCCTCTCCTGACATTGAGAGGGCTCTTCCTCCATGCTAAGGGATCTTTGTATGTAGCTTGTTTCAGGAGTGTAGTGCTGTATGGTAGTGAGACCTGGGCAGTAAAAGAAGAGGATATTGGCAGGCTCAGATGTACAGAAATGACAATGATTAGGTGCATGTGCAGTGTGTCCCTGAGTGTGAGGCCTGGGGGGCTAGGTTTATGATGGAAGAGTTGAGAGGTAGGATGGGACTGGAGTGTATTGATGTTGTGATGAGGAGAGGTAGATTGTTATGGTTTGGGCATGTGGAAAGGACAGGGGATGATAATTGGGTGCAGTAAGTGAAAAGTCAGTGGTAGGTGGTGGCGACCATCATCCACTCACTTGATGTAGTGCTGCCTACTTCTTCCTTACCCTTTATCATTCTTTTTCTGTGCCTGCCCTCCTCTCTTCTTGTTTCTCCCATCTTTCCTGTCATTTCTTATTGCTTTTCTTTCCTTTGCAGGTGGCTTTACATTGATTGACAAGCCAGATGGTTTCCTGTAAGCCAGGAAACCATTTACAACTGTGGGTGGTAACCATATAACCAAACCAAACGTGCTCCCTACGTGTCAACAAGTGGGTTGGTGGAGGGTTAGTGCCCCTCCCTGTAAAATAAATAACTCAAAGTCAAATGGCCACTCCTTATGGGATTATGGCGTCTGTCAGTAGATAGATAGATAGAAGTGAAACGTTTTGATGTTATAGGTAGGGTTGCAAGAGGTAGATTGAAAAAGACCTGGGATGAGGTTATTCAATGTGACCTCAGGGATAAGGGATTGAATAGGGAAGCTGCAAGAGATCAGCAGCTTGGACATCCGCCATTGAGTGACCACATCCGATGCATTGAAACATGTTGCAGCCTTGTGAAATTAAATGAAATGAAAATGATTCCTAACTTATAATGAGAACTTAATGATGCTGAGTGAAGGGATGAGCATGTTCTGATCATTGTAAGAAGGCATCGTTGTTTAATGAAATCTGTGAATAGGAGATTGTGAAATTTGTGTATCTGTCTGTCTATCTATAGCCCAACGCCCTACTCCCTCAAAGGATGGCTGCAGACAAAACACCTCCAAGTTGCTCTGTCACTCACCATTTAACTGCCCTCCCCCCAACTCAGACCTCCCTCCCTCATATACCTCTCGGCTGCATCCCTCCACCTCATCTCGGTCTTCCCCTTCCTCTCCCTCCCTCCACTTCACCTACTTAAAAAAAAAAAAAGAAGAAGAACAGAGGAGGAAAAACAAATGAATTAAAAAAAAAACATACACCAGATTATTGGCGTCCTCCATTCGTGAAATAGCTGTAACAGTTGGACTTGAACAGCTGTAGGTTTAAGTTTGGAGGGAAACAACTCTGGAGAAGCAAGGTCCAGAGAGATGCAGTTTGGGGAATAAAAGAATTTTGATAAATGGAAGTTCTGCAATATGGCTGCGTGACATTCCAGTCATGAGGCTGCCAGATGTCCGTGTAGCACGAGGGAAGGCATGGAGAGGTGGCACAATTGACACAACTTCGTCTGAGCATTTGCCATAAAAATATCTGTAAAATAATGCAAGGGAGGCAACATTCTTTCATACTTGTAGGGGAGGTAGTTTATTTGTAATAGAAGGGTTATAAATAATTCCAACAGCTTTGTTCTGAATTTTATGTAGTTGTTTTAGTGCAACATCTCCACATCCATACCACAAGAGTGAGCAATATTCAAGCTGAGAGCTCACATGACTCTTATAAATTATATCTAACTGCTCGTCAGTGAAGAAGTTACAGACTCCGTACAATAATCCAAGTTTCTTTGAGGCGGTTTTAGCAAGTGATCTGACATGAGGGGTCCAGCTGAGGGCATTGTTAAGTGAGATGCCGAGAATTTTAATACTTTTGGAGATGGGATTATTAGTAGCATTAAAGGTAATATATGAATCTGGCAATATCTGACTATTAGTCAATTGTATATATTTGGTTTTACTAGCGTTAAATGTGACAAGGTTGTTTTGTCCCCATTCGCTGATCATAGATAAGTCTTGATTTATGGAGATGGCTGTACTGAGGCTCTGTAAATGGGTGTCTGAGTGTGAATGAATTATGAAGTGTTGAGTTATCTGCATATGAATGGATGGGATTGTGGGTGACAGATAAGAGATTGTTAATATGAATCAGGAAGAGGGTTGGCGCCAGAACTGATCCCTGTGGCACGCCGGCATTAATTGAATGGAAATTGGAATATACCTCATCTACTTTTACTCTTATTTTTCTGTCAGTCTTTCATTCTCCATTCTCTCCACGTGCCCAAACCACCTCAGTGTATGTCTCCTGATTTTCTCGATTACATCCACATCCACCTTACAGCATTGTTTCACTTCTTCATTTGTCAACCTGTCCCTCCATGTCACTCCACATGCTCCTCTCAGGTAACTCATTTCCACTGCACTCACTCTTGACTTGTTCCCCTCTAGCAAGGTCCATGCCTTGCTTCCATACATCAGGGTAGGGATCACAAAACTGTCATGCAGTGACTTCTTGACTTCCGTACTCACCTCCCTATTTCTAATCACCACTTTCAGTGAACCAACAACCTTCCTTCCCTGCTGTACCCTTTCAAGCACTTCGTCCCCAAAATTTCCATCCTTACTCATGACACTACCCAAGTACTTGAATGCACTCACATTCTTCATATCCTCACCATCTGACCTCACTGTGCATTCTGTGACTTCATTCCTCTCAAACACCATATCTTTACTCTTGTTTACATTAACATTCAGATTCCTCTTCTTACATGCTGTGCCAAATTCATTCACCAAACCTTGCAACTCCCATTCATCTTCACTCAGCAATACTGTATCATCAGCAAACAGCAACACTGGAATCTTCCACATTTCATCATCATTCATTAGAGCCACTCTCACATCCACTGCCCTTCCTTGCACCTCCTTTACAACCCCATCCATGAATAATATATTATACACCCGTGGAGACATCACACATTCCTGTTTCAGTCCCACATTTAGACAAGGAACTTATTCATCTCACCATCCACTTGCACCGTAGCCCTAGCTCCCTTGTACATACTCTTCACAACACTCAGCAATTTCCCATCCACTCCATATATTCATAATACTTTTCACATACCTTGCCTATCTACTCTGTCATATGCTTTCTCCTAGTCCATGAAGGCAGCATACGCCTTCTTCACCTTCTCTAGATACTTCTACACTAAACATCTTAGAACAAATATCTGGTCTACACACCCTTTTCCCTTCCTAAATCTCCCTTGTTCTTCTCCAGCTAGCTCCTCTGTTATATGCCTAACCCTAACGGTGAGTTTTCTACCATATATTTTTCCAGTCACACTAAGAAGGCAGATACCCTTATGGTTACCACATACTTCTCTCTCCCCTTTTCCTTTGTATAAAGGAACATTTATACCTGATTTCCAGTCCTCTGGAACCCTCTCATACCCAAGCCAGTCTACACAACTTCCATATCCACTCCATAACAATCTCCACCCCCATACTTCAGCATTTCACCACACGCTCCATCAGTTCCTGGGGCTTTCCTCATCTTGATCTTCATTGCTTCAACTAATTCTGCCCTACTGATCTCTTCCTCCCTCCTCTCATCTGTTTTCCCAGCCATTCCCTAACCACTTATACTCGCACTGCTCTCACTCTCTACTTTCAACAAATTCTCAAAGTGCTCCATCCATTTCCTCATTTTCTCACTCTTCTCCACCAACAAACTATTATTCCCATCTATCACTTCCCTGCTATTTCCTCTTTCACACTGTCTTACTTTCTTTTACCTCCTTCCAAAACAATTTCTTACTTTCCCTCCATTTCACACTCAGATTCTTCCCAAACTCTTTATCCACTCTCTTCTTACTCTCCTTCGCCAGTCTCTTCACCTCCCTTCTCCTGCTCACATATACCTCTCTCTTTTCTCTCTCATCTTCTCCCCTACCTATACTCGCTAGCCATTCACTATATACCTTCTTCTTTTGTTCACAGCTCGTTTCACCTAATCATTCCACCATGCTGTCCCTTGCACACCCCTGCATCCCCTCCTCACTCCACAAGCCACCTTGCACGCTGCACCTATCTCTTCCCTGAATATGCTGCATACTTAACTTCCACCCCTTCCATCTGCTCAACTCATACCTTCCGTCTTTCTTCCACTATGCTCTTATACTCTGCCATTTTCTCACTGTCTTGCAACTTCTCCACTCTTTTCACAGGAGCTGTTTCCTCCTGTCTTCCCTGTCCCCTCTTCATCCATTTTCTTTGCAGCCTTACCTTGGTCATTGCTAAGTGATAGTCTGAGATTTCATTCCCCCACCCTTTCCACACTGCTGCATCCAGTACTTGTCTTCTCATTGACTCATCCACACACATGTAATCTATCATTGCCTTTCGTTCAACATGTTCACCGTCCATCCTCCTCATGACTCGCCATGCATTCCTGTGGATCATCTTATGCCGGAAGAAGGTGTTGGCTACTACCAACCCCTTACTAGCACAGATGTCCACCAAAGCACTACCATTCCCATCTACTTCAGCTGACACACCCCACTGACCACTGAAATTTGTGCTTTGAACTTATCAAGATACATATCCAATATTTGTGCTTGGTATTCGTGATCCATCTTTATTGTGTCCTCCACTGTAAAGAGGGAAGCTAAGGTTTTAGTATCATTTCTCTGGTGATTCCTCCAGGTCTTCTACTGCTCATCATATCTTGGGGATGCCATGGCACCATCCTTGTTTGTGCAGCTTTATACATACTGCATGGCCTGTCTGTGATGAAGTCCAGTCCTATTGATTATCAAAACTCTAATTCCCTTTTCTCCTACTGCTGCACCTCGCAGTACTGTATGTCACAATAGGGTGCCCCTTATACAGTGGGCTTGCACAGTATGCATGATCACAGTTCCCAAATGGCATAGTACATAAATGACCAAAAATCATAACCATAAAACTTTGAATGCGTGGGTTTAGCCCACAATATGTGAGGCATAGGCAAGGAGTGGCCCAAAACCACTATTTTCCCAGACTACGTGACCCCCTCCCTGCATGACGCGCCCAATGTAGGCTCATGAGGAAGGTGCTCAAGAGGAGTCTACAGTATGATCTCACCAATAACGACTTTGACAGTAACATTTTCAGCATTAACGTTAAATTAGAATAGATACCCAGTTTCTATAATAACGTTTGAATTTACTTGAATAATGGGTATTTTGCGAATGGCAAGTTGTTATACTATAAATATGTCCATAACAAGATGAGGAATGAAACAAACAAACAAGAAGGGGTGAAGGAAATTACCAAAAGTGAGAGCAGCAATGTGGAAGAGATGGAGGATCCTCCCCTCACCACTTCCCCTGACCCGCCTGCTGCCATCCCCTCCATCTTCACTGCCCCACCTTACTCACCAGCTGCCTTCTCCTCCACATCCGCAGCCCCACCTGACTCACCTGCTTCATTTGGCATGCCTGCAACCCCCACCATAATGACTGTAGCTGCATTCTGGAAGAAATATAACATTCGACAGGCTGTAAATTTCTTGGTCAAAGCTTGGAATAATACAACACTGGCAACCGTTAAATATGCGTGGTGCGGCCAGGGCAGTGGGGGCACTCTGAGTGTGTTGCCGCACCTCAGAACCCCTGCTATTTAAGTCCATCAAGCCTGTCATCTACTGTTTGTAAGGAGGCTGACCATATTTTTGTTATTTTATATGTATCCGTAGTATGTGTCTTAAAAATTTTCCCTTTATTATATCTCTATGGTTTAAAAAAATATGATTCAAGGTTTGAGGAGGTCCAGCCCATATGTTATTTTTCCAATAAGATTATGTATTCATAGTATGCGAAATCACTGTGAGTGAGATTGTGGACCGCCCATCCACTCGCGCACTGTTCGAGCCCCCTGTATTATCAATGTTTTTCTGAAATATGCGAGCTATATTTTCTGCTTATGTGAGATAATGCGAGATTCCACACAAAATTTCATTTCGATTTTAGCACTCTTCAGGTTGGACCTGAGGTTTGGAGCATTGAATTTAGTGCAGCCACAGGCTCCCTCCATTACACAGAAGACGACCCTACTTTTCCTCATATGGGCTGGACCCGCACCTTCCCATGTAAGAACAAGCATATCTAGCTCCCCACACTGACCAGACACCCTGTTGCTCGACCACTAGCATGGCTGTATGAGTCACTTGAATCATTTGTGCCTGCGCTCAACGCCTTAGCATACGTGATGACTGCTATATTTCAGAAGAACAATCACACAGTAGTGTTATTAAACGTATTAAGGGTGAAAATCTCCACCTTCTGTCATTATATTTAATTTCATTGTTACCTTTTTAATATTCATTCATTCATTTATTATCCAATCCTATGTCGCCCCACAGAGGAGCGTAGGAGCCCGGGGCTAGGCAAGTTGGTCCTGACATTTAAGATGAGATGACCGGCCTCACTCATCCCTGAATGGCATTACGTGAGCAATAAACCCCAACTACCCCTTGGATATAAACCTTCACCATCTCAATCCGATTGGAACTCCGTAATTACCTACTAAACCACCAGGCACCAAAATTTGGTTCTATGGTTACCACCCAGGGTAGTAAATGGTTTCCTGGTGTACAGGAAACCATTTAGCTTGTCACTCAGTGTAGAGTCACCCAGAGGCAGTAGGACGAGGAAAGAATGAAGGCAAGAAAGACAGAAGAGGGAGTGTAAAGTCACCCGTAGGCAGAAGGACAAGGAAAGAATGAAGGCAAGAAAGACAGAAGAGGATTGAAGGAAAGAAGGATGGAGGAGAGAAGAGGGCAGACACCCGAGAGCAGCACTACATCGAGTGAGTGGATGGTGAGCGCCCCCTTTTTAATATAATCGTGAAATAATAATATGCATGCATAAGAAATTCCCAAGGTGTCAAGGTCTCATTACTGAATTGATCTGATTGTTTCAGAAGGAAACTAATGGGGATTCAGACAAGATCGTTTTCATTTTTGAAGGCTCCAACATGCTTGCATGTGTCGGCCTTGGTCACCTAATGGCGGCTCTCCATGCTGCTCGATCTCTGGCAGCCTCCCTATTCAGTCCCTTAACCCTTAAGTCACATTTAATGACCTCCTCCCATGTCTTTCTCGGTCTACCCCTCCCAACCCCTCCCCCAATATTAACACTTCTCACCCTCTGCACCCAATTATCATCCCCCATCCTCTCCACATGTCCAAACCACCTCAGCCTACCTCTCCTCATCACAACACCAATACACTCCAGTCCCATCCTACCTCTCAACTCTTCTATCGTAANNNACCACTACCCTTCCTTCATCATTCTTCACACACTGCTCGCCTACAATGTCCCGATTATCTCTCTTCACCTGATTTGCCACCCTAAAAACCATATTTTTCCTTCCTTCATGATTTAGATTATCAAGTAAAAGTCTCTGTGACTCAGACTTCGCCCTGTATACCTCTCTTCTAGCCCTGCGCTTGGCAGCCAAGTACTCCTCCCTGTTACCACCATTCTTCCATTCCCGAAAAAGCCTTCTTTTCTCCTTAACTGCAGCTTCTACACCCTCATCCCACCACCAAGTTACTTTATGTCTTGGTGGGCCTCTTGTCCAACCGCATATTGCATCGGTAACTCTCAAGAGGTTGTTCTTAAGGGCTCTATACTGTTCATTAACGTCTCTATCTACGGCTTCCTGTTCAGCCACCACTCTCCTCATCTCACTATAAAAGGCATCCCTTACTGATTGGGCAGCTTAGTCCCAGTATTCCTGACTGCTTCCTCCCAACAAATGGAGATATCTTAAAGGACATTGCATGGAAGAACCAAAAGGAGAATCACACTTTTCATCAACCAATCATTAGCACTATCTCCTGCCCTGGTGGTTTTGTTTTTGTTTTCATTTTTAAGGCTCCAGCATGCTTGCATGAGTCGGCCTCGGTCACCTAATGGTGGCTGTCCACGCTGCACGATCTATGGCAGCCCCCCCCCCCTATTCAGTCCCTTAACCCTGAGGTCACACTTAATGACCTTGTCCCATGTCTTTCTCGGTCTACACCTTGCAGCCCTACCCTCGATATTAACACTTCTCACCTTCTGCACCCAATTATCATCACCCCTTCTCTCCACATGCCCAAACCATTTCAGTCTACCTCTCCTCATCACAGCACCAATACACTCCAGTCCTATCCTACCTCTCAACTCTTCTATTGTAAACCCAGCCCCCCTAGGCCTTGCACGCAGGGACGCACTGCACATTCACCTAATCATTGTCATTTCTGTACGTTTGAGCCTGCGAATATCCTCTTCCTCTACTACCCAGGTCACACTACCATACAGCATCACACTCCTAACACATGCTGCATACAGAGACCCCTTAGCATGTAGGGAGAGTCCTCTCAATGTCAGGAGAGGCAACAGCTCCCTGAACTTCTTCCAACCACTTCTCACTCCAGCCCCACCTCCAGCACATAACGTGTCTCTCAAATAACAAATCCCTTCCACACACTTAAGAGACTTACAAGCAAGTTCAATCCTTTCACACCTGACAATCTCCACCAGCTTTCCCCAACACACCGCACACATTAAATCAGCATTATCTTGCAGTCTACCTCTAATACCACTACATCTTTTGTGCACCCATTTATCACAAACACTGCACAGAATGGAATTGCTTCCAATGCCCTTGTTGCATATTGCACATGGCCACTCTCCCTCTTCTTTGACTGTACTGCCACCAGCCCTTAATATCATTACTTTTGTTTTATCTGCATTAACCCTTAAGCCCTTGTGCCGCATACCATCTCTCCACTTCCTAAATCTTTCCTCTGCCTCCCTTTCATTCTCTGCAATCAACACCAAATCATCAGCATACATCATCTCACACGGGAGTTCATTTCTGAAGTCACGTGAGAGGGCATCAAGTACCATGATAAACATCAAGGGACTCAAAACTATCCCCTGATGCACACGGACATTCACGGAAAACTCAAATCTCCTTTTAAAACATTTACTGCAATGTGTGACCAGTCTGGGGTATGTAGAGATAAATTGAGAGAGAGAATTGGTGGAGTCTAAGAAAAGTGAAGACCATGTTGCAGCAGGCGGGGTTCAAAACTGCCTCAAATCGAGTCTTCAGAACAATGTTGGTGTCGCTCTATAATGAATATAAAATGTTAATCAAGAGTAGTAATAGATTGACAAGACCTGCTGAAGAGGAAAGGCAAAGATTCAGGAAGAAGTTGGACAAGATGTTCAGTAGTTTGGCCAAGGGTGCAGAAAAGGAGATTAGATATGACAGGTTGAGAACAGCAGTCAGCAAGGAATATGACCTTGCCTTTCTCAAAGACCAGTTCGTTGAGCGGAAGATGATAACTGTTAATGACATAAGGTACCAGGCAGCATTAGTGAGCAAAGAGCAAAGGGACCTTACCAGGAAACAGAAAGAAGACAGAGAGAAACAGAGGATGTTGAAGATTGAGTTTTTCTGTTAGTTTGACGACGATGAAATTGAATAGGAGTTTGAAGAAGATGAGTCTCCTTTGGAATTTCCCAGGCCATCAGTAACAGAAAGTGAGGATATCAAAGAGTAATCGACAAAACAGGCAAGGAAGACAAGAGGGAAGGCTATTTCTCTCTGTGTTCCACTCAACATTATTGAGGAAACCAGCTGTAGCAGCTCAGAGGTTTATTTTGAGCATCACTCAACAGCAGGGAATGATTGCGGCTTTCACTACAGAAAGCAGTCGTGATGTGAATGACTTTCCCATATCTAAATCACCTGTGGCAACTGGTAGGAGGTCTTGAGGAAAAAGATTCATGCAATGCAAGGTGTACGACTTCATAGAAACACCCAGTAAGAGTGAAGTGAGACTGCTTTTCCAGACAGATGGAAAGCTGTTGGAGGATGAAGTTTGAGACCAGCTGAGCAGGATGAAGAAGAAAAAGGACAGATTGGCAGTACTCGTCACCTCTCCTGACCTCCCTGTCACAGAGCTGCTCTTCAGGATCCCCAAAATGGAATCTGGCTCTGGTGTGGTGCAGGATCAAGCTGTGGGGGAGCTGCTCGACAAGTTTAGGGCTGACACAGCTGCTATTGCCTCTGTTTGACACAACTTTTTCTAATACTGGTCATCACAAGGCTCCTTTACTCTGCTGGAGAAACGACTGTGGAGAAATCTCTTCAAAATGCTCTGCAGGAGGCATCGGTATGAGCCCCGTGCCAGACATGCTGCTCTGGTGGTTTCAAGGCGTCAGGTGATCAGGCCAGGGGAGGAACTATTTAAAACTTTTGGCAGCTGTTGGGACAGCATAAGAGGAAAATTAAACTACATGCAGCTGGTCCGGTTCAGCTGTGAAAAGTACGAGGGCACCTTCGTGGAGGCACAAGTGTGTTCCATGGACAAAGCACAGTCTTTCTTCCGCAGTATTCGCAAGGTCGGACTGTCTTGAACCTCTCACGCTAGTGATCGTCTGCCTAGGGGTCAGCGTGACTGGCATCAAGTTCTTCAAGCCGAAGAAACTCAGCTCTGCTAGGTTCATGCAGAGAGCCATATATTTCATCACTATGGAGTTAATGTCAAACCAGGTTAACCTGTTCCCTGAGGAAGAGAAGAGTGAGATTTTGATCATGGCTGAACCATGTGTGGTCATCCACATTCACAACTTTTTCCACACGTCCTTAACAGCTCCCACTCCTTTAAACGACCTTGTAACCATCCAAGATATGAAGGAGTATAGAAAGGTAAAGGAAGAGCCAGAGGAGAAATACCAAGAGTCTAAACAACCACCTGGATTACCTCTCCCCTTCTCTGGTCATTTTCAGCTTAGTTGATTAAGCTGTCTCTGACGAAGAGAAGAAAGAGATCACTGACGTTCTGATCTCAGCTGACCGCCTTGCCAAATTCCCCCTAGGAGATGAAAATATCATAATACCCAGCCCTGACTTTGTTACAGACAGTAGGTATTAGGCCAATGATGGATCCAGACCCAGCCTGTTGAGGTTTGTGGGACCGGAGGGCTGGCTGACTTTCAAGTACAGTAGAGTCTTCATACAACACAAGATATGTTATGCAGAACCTCATGCAAAATTGAATGTCCGCTAAAACGTGACATATACTGTCTTTACACGTAAAATGGGGATTAGGTTCTAGGAGCCTCATATTTTTTGTTAAAAATATATTTAAAGATAGATTGTTACAAATACGTCTGCCTTAGGACACTGAAAACAGTGTTTACATACGATCTCACCAACTGGACACAGCAGAGCATAGCTGCTGCATTCTAACATAACCTAACCGATTAGTTTTGCCCCTTAATACTCTCCATAAAAATTTTAATCACCAAGGATTGCCACTAAGCCTCTTGAAAGTTCTCATTACCAATCAAGCAATAACTTGACCCAAACAGCATGTGAATAATGGCTACCCAGTATCACGCATATTTAGTCACGAGTCAGTTTCAGCACTCTTTAAAAAAAAAAATGCAGTGTGAAAGTTTTTGAAAGCCATTAATCATCAACAATAAAGGGAAAAAAAAAGCTATAAAGAAGTCGTTAGCATGGAGTGATTGCATATCTCACTTCTCAGATACACACAAATGCAGTAATCGTGAAAAATAAACAAGTCAACCAAGCAGTGTAACTTGTATGACAGCATAATTCACAAGAACTGAACTCATATAATTATCTTACGAAACTATTTATACCAACACACAGTGTCTTCATGTATCGTAAGATATGAATTTTCTTGACCAAAGACTGTCAGTTCATAAAGATTGAGCACCCCCCCTCACCACCACCACTCGTTGCACTAAAGGCGAATACATGAATTTTACTGCTTCTTCATCATTAACTTTTTTTTTCCCCCCCAACAAAGAAAACTGCCCACATCGATTCGTAAACCATGACTCATTTTATGTCTGATCGTTTGCATTCTAACACCACTTGCTTCTTCATCCAACAATTTTACATTTTCATTTAGAATAAATGCTTTTCTTGTGTTCATACCACTTTGCGTGGTATTACCGTGCTATTACGTAATTCTGTCTGTCTGTCTATCTGTTGCTAGATGCCCTAATCCTGTAAGGGATGGCCACAAACAGATCACCTCCATATCGCTCTGTCCCCTGCCATTTTACTGCCCTGCTCCCAGCTCACACCTCTCTCTCATATACCTCTCTGCTCCATCCCTCCATCTCATCCTTGGCCTCCCCCTCCCTCTCCCTCCCTCCACCTCACTCACATACACTCTCCTCATCAGACTCTCACCCTCTATCCTCTCCATATGGCGAAACCACCTTAATGTATTACGTAATTATGGGAGAAATTAAATGCTCGTGTTATTGTAAGATCGTTGTTTCGTTTGGTCTTAAATCGCGACTCTACTGTACCTGGAGATGAATACGCTGGAGGATGTGGAATGGCTTGGCAAAGAAGTGGAGGGCTGGTCAGAGGAGGAGGGGTTCAGGAAGCTCAAAGGGATCATTGCAAGTCTTACCTGCTTTAACGATCCGACAGAGCGAACAGTTATACAGTTATCTAATATCCAGATGCTCAGTATCTGGACACTCCAATGTCTGGATATTTTGGGCTTGGGCCTTCAGATTTTGGGCTTGGGCCTTCAGAACCCCCCCCCCCCCAAAAAAAAAAAAAAAAAAAATCCGATTTTTTTGGGGGGGACCCATAACATGAACATGGTGCACGGCACAGACCTGCTGTGTTTTGCCGCGTACATCCGCCAACGTCCGCCAGGGTGACACTGCCTCCTTCCCATTTCCCACTCACCCATCATCCTGAGTGCACGCTCCTCACCATGGCCGCCCACGTGCTCACTTTTGTGGTGGTGTCGTACCTACTACAGACCTTGCTGT
Source organism: Birgus latro (assembly GCA_018397915.1). Classification (NCBI taxonomy): domain Eukaryota; kingdom Metazoa; phylum Arthropoda; class Malacostraca; order Decapoda; family Coenobitidae; genus Birgus; species Birgus latro. The sequence goes on along the minus strand of JAGKTI010001064.1, from coordinate 40,939 downwards.
TTTTCTGCTGCCTCTTCCTCGTGTGTGTGATGATGGCCTCACCGCCCAAGAAGAGGAAACGAGTGGTTTTGACTCTGAAGAAGAAGCAGGAGATATTGGAGAAGGTGGATGCGTGATGGTCGACGTCCCACATCCTGCGTGAATTCAACCTGGCCTGCTCTACCTTGTTTGATATCAAGAAATCCCGGGACAAGCTCACCCAGTACACGGCTGACTACGCATCGAAGACCAAACGCAATGTGGAGAGGAAGGTTTGCAGAAATCAATGGCTCCACACTGATTTGGTACTGACAACAATGTGCTGCTGGTGCATGGTACAGAGTTGAAGGCTGCTGCTAAGAAGTTTGCCGGGTTACACAACACCCCAGACTTCAAGGCATCTGAGGGTTGGCTCTTCGCTTTCAAGTTACGGCATGGACTTACCAACTGTAAGGCCCATGGCGAAGCTCTGGATGCCAACGAGGAGGGAGTAGAGGAGTTTCGGCGGAGGTGAAGGACTTGATCGACAAGGAGGGTCTCACTCTCGGACAAGTCTACAGCACTGACGAAACTGGTCTGTTCTGTTGCTCGCTGCCAACTAACACTCTAGCTGAAGAGATGGAGAAGCGTGTACCTGACCCCAAGCTCTCGAAGCAATGGATATTTGCTTTGTGTTGTGCCAGTGCTAACGGCATGCATCGGCTCAAGCCTGTTATTGTTGGCCTTTCAAAGCAGCCTCGGTGCCTTCGTGGGGTGCTGGATGTCCTTCCTGTTGTGTGGTACCATTCTGTGAAGGCTTGGTTCATTTCCAAGATCTTCAAGGAGATCATCCATTACCAGACAAACACACTGGGAATCCCACATGACCAGGTAAAGGCCCTCCTTCTTTTGGACAATGCACCTGCGCATCCGTCCGACAAGGAGTTGGTGGCTGAGAATGGCCGCATTAGGTTTTTTTTTTTTTTTATGCCAGGAAGAAGGAACCAAAGGCCACAGGCCTGCATACTGTTCCTTCCAAGAAAAAGCAAAAACAGTACAAGAGAGAGCCAAATTCAAGATCCGTTCAATTCGAGATGCCTGGAGACACTGCGTTTGAAGACTGGAGATCATAGGAAGTAGGAAATACAGACAGAGGAAGACAGTTCCAGAGTTGACCAGTTGCATAAATGAAGGACTGGGAGTAACGGTTAACTCTTGCATTAGAGAATTGGACAGAAAAGGGATGAGAGTTTGTTGCTAGACGGGTACTACGTGCCCGTCGTAGAGGTGGAGGGATGCAAGCAGACAGTTCAGAGGAACAGTGACCATTGAAGTAGCGATAGAAGAGAGATAAAGATGCAACATTGTGGCGAAGAGACAAAGGTTGAAGGGAATCAGTAAGAGGAAGAGAGTTAATGAGACGAAAAGCCTTTGACTCCACCCTATTGAGAAGAGCTGCATGTGGGGAGCCTCCCCACACGAGAGTTGTACTCCATACACGGGCGAATAAAACCCGTGTACAAGGTCAACAACTGTGCAGGGGTAAAGAAAGTTCGGAATCGGCTTAGCACACCTAATCTCTTGGAAGCAGATTTCACAAGAGATGTAATATGTTCTTTCCAAGACAAATCCCGAGAGAATGAAACCCCAAGCATGTTCAAGGATGATGCAGGACATAACTGTTCATTATTAAACATTAGTGGGTAATCCTGAGGAAGATTTTGTCGGGTTGCTAAGTGTAAGAACTGAGTTTTGGATGCATTAAAAATAACAAGATTATTTTTACCCCAATCAGAGATACGAGCCAAATCAGACATTAGGTGTGCCATAGCCTCATCCCTTTTTTGTTGAAGTAACTGCTGAGATGGACGTTGCAGGAACCGAATGGAAAGGTGAAGGGTGGAATCATCAGCATATGAGTGGATAGGGTTAGATGTACAGCTTAGAAGGTCATTGATGAATAAAAGGAAGAGAGTAGGTGATAGGACAGAACCCTGAGGAACACCTCTGTTGAAAGGTCTAGGAGAGGAACGATGGCCGTCTACAACAGCGGCTATCGAACGACCAGAAAGGAAGCTAGAGATGAAGGCACAGATAGAAGGATAGAAACCGTAGGAGGGCAGTTTGGAAATTAAAGATTTATGCCAGACTCGATCGAAAGCCTTTGAGATGTCAAGTGCAATGACAAAGCTTTTGCCAAAGTTCCGAAAGGAGGATGACCAAGAGTCTGAAAGGTAGGTGAGAAGATCGCCAGTGGAGCGTCCCTGACGGAACCCATACTGACGATCAGAAAGAAGGTTGTGACAGGAAAAGTGCTTTAAAATTTTTCTGTTAAGAATTGACTCAAAAACTTTTGATACGCAGGATGTTAAAGCAATTGGACGATAGTTAGAGGGTTGGGAATGGTCACCCTTCTTTGGGACTGGCTGAATGAGAGCAAACTTCCAGCAAGAAGGAAAGGTACAAGTTGAGAGACAAAGGCAAAAGAGTTTACCTAGGCAGGGTGTAAGCACAGAAGCACAGTTTTTGAGGACAACAGGAGGGACTCCATCAGGACCATATGCCTTTTTAGTATTGAGGCCAGTGATGACAGAAAACACATCAGCTGAAGAAATTTTAATGTCAGTCAAGAGAAAGTCAGAGGGGGGAAGTGATGGAGGAATAGCACCGGAATCATCTAAGGTGGAATTGGAGGAGAAAATCTGAGCAAAGAGATTTGTTTTATCAGTAGAAGAAATAGCTACAGAGCCATCAGAGTAGAAAAGAGGAGGGAAGGATGATGAGGTAAAGTTGTTAGAAAGGTTTTTGGCAAGGTGCCAGAGGGAGCGAGAAGAATTCGAGTTGGAGAGTTGGGAACATTTAGCACGGATGAAATTGTTTTTAGCAGAGCGAAGAACAGACTTAGCACGATTCCGGGCAGAAATATATAAATGGTGTGATTCAGGGGTGGGTTGGCTCCGGTATCTCTTATAGGCCCTCTCCTTGTTGCGGACAGCATTAGAACAAGCGTGATTAAACCAAGGCTTTCTTGCATTAGTCAGAGGATATGAGAAAGGAATGTATGCTTCCATGCCCGAGAGAATAACCTCCGTAATGCGCAAGGCACACTCAGATGGCTCCCGACCAAGGAAGCAATAATCATTCCATGGAAAATCAAAGAAGTACTGCCTGAGGGCCTCCCAATCTGCAGCTCCAAAGTGCCACAGGCGGCGTTTCTTTGGAGGGTCCACAGACCGTACTGGAGTGATTGGACATGTTAAGGTAATAAGATTATGATTGGAGGAGCCCAACGGAGAGAAAAGATGAACAGTGTAAGCAGAAGGATTAGTTGTTAGGAAAAGGTCAAGTATGTTGGAACTCTCTCCAAGGCGGTCAGGGATACGGGTAGGGTGCTGTACAAGCTGCTCTAGGTCATTAAGGATAGAAAAGATGTAGGCTTGTTCACCAGGTGGATCAGTGAAAGGAGAGGAGCGCCAAAGGTGGTGGTGAACATTGAAATCTCCTAGAATGGAGATTTCAGAGAAAGTAGAAATGGATAGAATGTGTTCCATCGTAGAAGTAAGATAATCAAAGAATTTTTGATAGTCAGTAGAATTAGGAGATAAGCAAACAGCACAGATATATTTAGTCAGAGAATGACAGGAAAGCCGATGCCAGAGAGTAGAGAATTCAGAAGAATCAAGTTCAGGAACACGAGAGCAAGATAGATCGTTGCGTACATATACGCAACAGCCACCTTTGGCTTTGAAATGAGAATAGAGAAAGTAGGAGGATACAGAAAAGGGTTTGCTGTCAGTTGCCTCAGACAGCTGAGTCTCAGTGAGAAAGAGAAGGTGAGGTTTAGAGGAGAAGAGGTGGTGCTCGACAACGTGAAAGTTAGAGGAAAGGCCGCGAATGTTACAGAAATGAAGAAGGAGTGAGTCAGACAGTGGTTCCAGGCAGCTCTTTGAGTCGTCACTGGGAGAGGGGCGGATGGTGGGGGCATTTATGGTCTCCCCCCCCTGGGGACTCTGAGGCATGATTTTTGTTCGCCATTTCGAAGAAATTTTGAAAAGGAAGTGTAGTGTGTAGCGTGTATGTAGTTTGGTGTTGACAGTTAGAGAAACTTGTATTGGAGAGCATGCTGGTCTACTCTCTGTGTAACTGAGACACTGAAAAAGTTCAGCAAAGGAGGATGGTCAGGAACAAGTCCTGAGGGCTGATGAAACGGGAGCTCCAGCTCTCCCTGTCATCAGCTTTCCATCCTCCTTGGGAGTACTGCCCTGCTCGACTGGTGCTACAGTCTCCTCATGTTTTTGCCATCTAATGCGACTGCTCTCATCCAACCAATGGACCAAGGAGTGATCGTGGCAACAAAGAGGCTGTAGGGGGTGAAGTTCCTGGACGAGGTGATGGTTGTTCTTAAGGATGAGGACGAGCGCAGGGAGGGACGGGACACGAGGCCAGCGAACTGCGGAAAACATTCTCCGCTACAACACCAAGTCAGCCATCTACAACTGGGCCAGTGCATGGAGGGGAGTCTCTGTCAAGACTCTGGAAAGTGGTTGGTCTCATCTGCTTCTTGGAGCCGATGTGGTGCACAACTTTCTAGGTTTCGACGTGGATGACTTCCATGCATGTCTTCGTGTGGCTGGGGACGACGTTCATGTGGACGAAGTGCGTGAGTGGGTAGATGACAGCGAGGGTGATCCTGGGTATCAGATCATGTCTGATATCAAGATGGCATCTTCAGTTGCAGGTACAAGTACCCAGCTTGAAGATTCCGACGAGGACAGTGACGATGATGCGGACTCCTCCCAGCGTGCCACTACTCCAGCCATCCCCAAGCTGAGCGCGCTCTGGGAGCACGTCGAGTTTGTTCTTGACTACCTAGAACACCCTGACTGCGACAGGGAGATGGGGCCCCTGGGACTTGTGGAGGAAGTGAACGCTTTCAGGCAATGCATCATCAGTCGCCAGAATAGTCGTTCCTTATGTCAATCAACCATTGACAGTTTCTTCAGGCCCATGACCCCTGCCGTTCCTAGCTCTGGCTCCACACCACTGCCATCCCGTACATGCCTTCCAGCTCTGAGCCACAGCCCAGCACATCGGCCACGGTGGAGTCGCCACTGGATGTGAGTTTCCAGCTTTCTTCAGAGTTGTCTGCAGTAGGTATTCCATCATCATGTCCGAGTGACACACCCCTCGGCCACCTGCAACACCAACTCACAGACTGTGACAGTGAGTAAACAGCAAAAACTCGCCACCAGACCACAAGGGAATTTAGTGTTGTGCTGTGTAAAGAACAGAATGTACAGTGTTAAGAAATTATAATTTAGGATGCTGTGGATTAAGTGCAAAGTGCTACTGTACAGTGGAGAGTTTCAAGTGCAAGAGCAAGTAAGAGAAGAATGTGCATTGTTAAGAAAATAGAGTTCAGAGTGCAAAGGCTTAAGTGCAGAGTGCAACAGCGGTGAGTTTCAAGTAAAACGCAAGTGAGAAAAGAATGCTCAGTGTTAAGAAATTAGAATTCAGAGTCCCAGGGATTAAGTGCAGTGCAATACTGGTTTACTGTAGGTGCTTCAGGTGCACCTTATTACTGTTAGTGTCTGAGAGAAGGCGGGTTATTCATCGCGACGGTCATGGACTCCTTGGAAGTACCTTGAATACTGCAAAATATTTTCCATACTCATCTCGAAATCCTCATCCTCTGGTTTCTTTTCATTTATTTCATGCTTTGTGTCCCTTATTTGTGTGAATAGGGTTTTAAAAAGGTGATTTTCATGTCTGGTAGGGAGTTACAGTACACTGTCAGCTGCTATATGTTTTCCATATTCACCTTTAAATCCTCATTCTTTGGTTCCTTTTCATTTACACTCGACCCTTGATTTGGCGGACCCCTATTTCCCTGAATTCGGATTTCCCGGACTCTGGCTGAGGCCGGACAATATTATCAAATGCCTGTACATATCCGGAAAATCTCACAAAAGTCCGGCCATTATTCTCTCATATAAAACTATAAACAGTCTGCTGCACAACACAGTATAATTTTGGCAAGGTTTTGAGTCGATAAAGGCCATTTGTAACACACACAAGAAGATATTTTCACACATGAAACGCATCTTGGCCACCAACATGCTTCACGCCACCTGTTCCTAACTCGTGGCAATATCCCATTTGCCTCTTACCTTTCTCAAATGTCACTATAAATAGTTTATTGCACAACACAATAAAATTTATGGAAGGCGTGGACACAATAAAATTCATAAGCAGTTAAAAAATATATTTTCTTATGGACAAACTCAGTGGGATCCACTCCTAATCAACTTAGCTCGCCCGACTCGGTGAAACTGAATACCGAATCGGTACTTTTCATTGGAAAATATTTCAATTTTTTCGCCACTGTGGCTCATACACATTTAATTATCTGAAATCCGCTAAAAAAAAATGTACTTAATATAACACAATTAAAAAATTAGGTTTCAGAGCTAAAATATGCAGATGTTTCCCCTTCAGATCGTCAGTGTTTATATCTCGGTTGGCTGATCAGTCGCTGGCTAATGTTTGCAGATATTTCCCCTTTTAGATCGTCAGCACACCTTGGCAGACTTCTGTTTTGCAAAAATATTTATTTTGAGTACAAAAAAAGGTATCTGCATTATAAATCAGTATTTATTACAAAACAAAAGTCCGTCAGGGCGAGTTGTAAGGCCAGAGGCTTAATACAATTCTGCTAACTTTAAGAAATTTTCACTCTGAATCCTTATTTTCTATTAATAATTAAATTAAGCACAAATTTTTGATTGAATTTCAAATAATTAGCTGTGCAAACCTATATAGTGATAAAGATTAAAATTGCCAATTCGGTCCAAGATCAATTGTGTGTTTAAATCAGTCAGCTGATGAATGTGGCTGGTTCACCTCATGATGTTCCATTCCTTGTTCATTTTCCTCTTTTTTCCTCAGCTTTCTGATTTTCTATCATACCTTCCACATTCTCGTCAACAACTTTCTAAACAACCATTCGTAGGGTTGTAGCTAGCAAAATACCGCTCTTGTGTCCGTTATTATTATTATTGTTATTATTGTGTCAGTGTTATTACAGTATTTTATGTTCTGTGTATGTTAGTTTTGTTGGTATAGGTAGCCTACATTCCAGAATGCTCTAGAATATTGGAATAATTGCCGGACAATATTGGAGAATTCGGACAAAGTGTGGTAATAGTCTGGGGAATGGTATGTGGGACCCTACCAGGTGAGTAAACCAGATGAGTACTTTTCTGATTCCCGGACTTTTGCCATTCCTGGATTGGTCTCCCCCCCCTTTTAGTCCGGGAAATCGAGGGTCAGGTGTATTTCATGCTTCGTGTCCCTTATTTGTGTGAATAGGGTATTAAAAAGGTGATTTTCTTGTCTGTTAGAGAGTTACAGTACCCTGTCAGCTGCTAAGTATTTTCCATACTCACCTCTAAATCCTCATTCTCTGGTTTCTTTTCATTTATTTCATGCTTTCTATCTATCTATCTATTGCCAGACGCCTCAATCCCGCACGGGGTGGCCACAAACAGATCACCTCCATGTTGCTCTGTCCCCCACCATTTCACTACCTCGCTTCCAACTCACACCCCCTTTCTCATGTACCTCTCCACTCCATCCCTCCATCTCATTCTCGGCCTCTCCCTCCCTCTCGCGCCCTCCACCTCACTCACATACACTCTCTTCGTCAGTCTTTCACCCTCCATCCTCTCCACATCCCCAAACCACCTTAACATGTTTCTCCTAACACTTCCTATCACGTCCACAACCACACCACAACGTTCCTTCACTTCCTCATTTGGTAGTCTGTCTCTCCATGTGACTCCACATGCTCCTCTCAAATAACTCATTTCCACTGCTCTCACTCTTGACTTCTGTCCTTCCAACAGGGTCCAAGCTTCACTTCCATATGTTAGAGTTGGTATCACAATACTGTCATGTAACGACTTTTTCAATTCAATGCTTACCTCCCTGTTTCTTATCACTGCTTTCAAGGAACCAGCAACCATCCTTCCCTGCTGCACCCTTTCAAGCACTTCACCCTCTAGACTTCCATCCTTACTCATCACACTACCCAAGTACTTAAATGCATTCACATTCTCCATATCCTCCCCATCCAATCTCACTGTAATTCACTGACTTCACTTCTCTCGAAGACCATCACTTTATTCTTCCCTACATTCACCTTTAGATTCCGTTTCTTACACACACTCCCAAACTCATCTACTAAGCCTTGCAGCTGTCCTTCGTCTTCGCTCAACAACACAGTATCATCCGCAAATGTACAGATTGAACAACCATGGAGACATGACACATCTTTGTTTCAATCCAACCTTCAAATGGAAAGATTGACTCAGTTTGCCCTCCACACGCACTGCAGCCATAGCACCCTCATACATACTCTTCACTGCCTTCAACAACTTCCCATCCACTCCATATATTCTTAATACTTTCCACAATCCTTGTCTATCCACTCTGTCATATACTTTCTCTAGATCCATGAAGGCTGCATACAACTTCTTTCCCTTCTCTAGAATCTTTTCCACTAAGGATCTAAGAATGAATATCTGGTCTACACAACCTCTTCCCTTCCTAAAACCTCCCTGTTCTTCTCCAACTAATTCCTCTGTTATTTCCCTAACTCTGTCAATAAGTATCCTACCATATACTTTTCCTATTACACTGAGAAGGCAAATGCCCCTATGATTACCACACACTGCTTTTTCCCCTTTTCCTTTGTACAGAGGAATAATTATACCTGACTTCCAATCCTCCGGGACTCTACCGTCCTCCCACACCAATTTGCACACCTTCCACATCCATTCTATTAGTATCTCCCCCATGCTTCAGCATTTCACCATACACTCCATCAATTCCTGGGGCTTTCCCCATTTTAACTTTCTTCATTGCTTTCACCACTTCCTTGCTACTGATTTCTTCCTCTCTTCTCACAACCCTCCTTTTCCTCACCATTCCCAAGCCACTTATACTTGCATTACTTTCATTCTCTATGTTCAACATTTCATTAAAGTGTTCTTTCCATTTCTTTACTTTTTCTCCCTTCTCCACTAGTAATCTACCATTTTTATCTTTCATACCCCCACTGACTTCGTTGACACCCTGTCTAGCTGTCTTTACCTCCTTGCAGAACGTTTTCTTACATTCCCTCCACTTTGCACTCAAATTCCTTCCAAATTCCTCATCCACTCTCTTCTTACTCTCTCTTACTATTCTTTTCACCTCTCTCCTCCTCTCTACGTATAACTCCCTCGTCCGTCTCTCAGCTTCTTCGACACCCCTGTTCCTCATCCACTCATTATATGCTTTCCTCTTTTGTGCCACAGCCTCTCTCACCTCTTCAGTCCACCATGCTGTTCCCTGAACCCCCTTGCATCTTCTCTTCACCCCACACACCACCTCACATGCTGCACAGATTTCTTCTGTGAATACCTAGCACACACCTTCCACATCCCCCATCTGCTCCAATCTATATTTACCCAGTTGCTCCTCTACTTCCCTTTTATATTCAGCCTTTATTCCATCCTCTCATAAATTTTCTACCCTCCTTGTAAGAAATGCTTCTTCCTGTCCTTCCCTTCTTCTCTTCCTCCATCTTGTTTGGATTCTGATTCTGGCCACCGCCAAGTGGTGGTCAGAAAGTCCACTCCCCAACCTCTATATACTTTGCATCCATTACACATCTTCTTATCCTTTCATCCACACACACATAGTCAATCATTGCCTTCCGTTCATTCATTCCACCGTCCACCCTTTTCACCACTCGCCATGTATACCTATGGATCATTTTGTGCCTGAAGAGGGTATTAGATAACACCAACCCCCTCCCAGCACAAATGTCCACTAAAGCACTGCTTTCTGCCCCATATTTGTGTGAATAGGGTCTTAAATAGGTGTATGCATGTCTGGTAGGGATTTATGTAGGTGGTTTTCTGAAATAGGGTGGGTTAGGGTCCATAAGTACCAGTCCAGGAGGCAGGGTTCCAGTATCCGGACGATCCCACTTTCCAGACATGCCTTTGGCTGTATTACATAGGATATTCGAGAGATTGCTGTACTCACGAAAGAATTTCTCCTTGTGAGTATGAATGAAGAAGATCTACAGAATAGATTCCTGATGGTAGCAGAGCACAGGAAGCTGATGAAGGCCAAGGAGGGAATATTCAGCAAGACTACCCTGAAAATGGCTGCTGGGATTTCCTGAGGTTATAAAAACTTATCATAACACTTCTTAATTAACCCATGGATTGCGAGCCACAGCTCAGGCTGGGTAGCGTCGCGTTGTGAGCCACAGCTCAGGCTGGGTAGCGTCACATTGCGAGCCACAGCTCAGGCTGTGTTAACCTTCCAGTAGCCGTGCATCACTGCTAACTGCTCCACCCCTACGCAGACTTACACATGTTGCAAGCCACAGCTCAGGCTGTGCTAACCTTCCAGTGGCTGTGCATCACTGCTGACTGCTCCACCCCTACGCAAACTTACACATGGTGCTAAGCAAAGACAGAGAGAGATTTTTTCTTCTTCACCAGATGATGCCCTGGATGTTTATCTTCAAGAGTATAATAAAAAAAAAAAAATCACTACTCCCCTATGCAAACTTCCGCATGCCGTTACTCAAAGATGGAGAGAGAGAGAGGGAGACTTTCTTTTTTTAACCAGATGATGCCCTGGATGTTTATCTTCAAGTTTATAATAAACAAAAGACTTTTTTTTTTTTTTCCATTTTTTGTGCACCACAGAGTGGGATAAAAAAAGGCGGTTGCACATTCGACGGGTTAAATGATGTGGATTGTAGAAACTTAGTGCTTTGTCTGTATTATATTAGAGAAGGTGATATAGAGAAAAATGAGGTGCCAGTTTCAACAGTGGAACTTATTTAATCAATTTCAAACTTTGTGGTTTAACAAATTTATTGAAGTGGAACTGGAATTTTTTGCTCGCAAACTTATACTATACCTCGTACTTTTTATTTTTTGCTTGTATAAGGGACACCCTAATATCATAACTTGTGGATGCCAAGGCTCAGTAATGACCACCTTTGGGTTTGCATCTGGATACCTCTTTGTATACACACAGTTGGCTTATGGCAAATGCCAGTCTTATTTGTTTCAAGGTTCTAGATAATCCTCACCCTACGATTAGCAGCTATTGGATGCAGCATGTCAGTAACTAGGCTACCTGTAGAGGTTGATCCAGTTGATCCCATTGTCTCCAACCATGCTTTGATTACAGTAATACTTTGAGACAGTCACTACTCATTTGATGGGGTTACGTCAGGTCATACCTTTAACGTAAACGAGTTTATCGTAAATTGGGAGATTGAAATACATTATAAAAGGGGGTTATGTCAACTCAGCTTCCCAAAGTCACCTGCCCGAGACTTGACATAAATCCACAGTACAGTAATTCACCAAAACAAACACTGTCACACCAATACAGGCAGCGTTACTCACGTATAGTAAATCGTTGCAACAACACAGTAATCACACTTGCGTAACATTGGCCTGGTGCTACACGATGTATACTGTAGTACGATGCTTGGCTGAGAGGTGACGATAGCAGAGGGGCACACGTGACCAAGAAGAAAAGACAGGGCTTTTAAGGGAGGGCGGGACTGCGTAACTGAACCAACACAATGCTCTGCACGCCGGGGCTGCCATCTTGCCTGAGACGAGCGACAGTCGCCTTGCGTGCGCCTGGCGCTTCGTACAAAATTTTCTGATGGCAGTATTGTTATAGCGGGAAATTCATTGTAAATTGGATTTTAGGGTGTAAATTTTCTGTTATAGTTGTAGTGAATTATCGTATATCGGTTCAAAGTATAATGAGTAGTGACTGCATACTGTATGATGCCCCTAGATGCGATACCCCAGCTTAACAATGGAGGTAGAAGTACCACCATACCCTGCCTAACTATGGCCAAACCCTAGTTTAACGATGGGTTTTGATTTTTTTGCTGATTTTGTTGATAGTTTTGACTAAAATTGTGTTTAGGTTGATTTATAACTGTTTTTAGACTTAGATTAATGTGTTTTAGCCATAGGTAGGGTGAACATTGTCATTTTGGGGGTGCAGTTTACTGAATTTAATTTTTTTCGGACATATACAGTATATATATATATATACACACTCACATACATACATACAGTAAAAGTCTATTAATTCGATCACTGAGAAACCGAAAATCCCAGTAATCTGAATTTTTGAAAATGGCTGACAAAAACACCAAAGGTAAAAAAGATCAAAATTTAAAAATTCAAACTGGGCCTCAAATCAAATTCGTGCTAAAACGTGACATATATTTACATGTTAAATAGGGGGTTAGGTTCTAGGAGCCTCATATTTTTCGTTAAAAATATATTTAAAGATACGTTATTACAAATATGTCTGCCTTAAGACACTGAAGGCAGTGTGTTTACATACAGCCTCACCGACTGGACACAGCAGTGCATAGCTACTGCATTCTAACCTAACCTATCCAATTAGTTTTGCCCCCTAATACTCCTCACAAAAATTTTAATCACCAAGGATTGCCACTAAGTCTCTTGAAAGTCCTCATTGCAAGTCAAGCAAGAACATGACCTAAACAGCATGTGAATAATGGCCGCCCAGCATCACGCTTATTTTGTCACGAGTCACTTTTGGTACTCATTTAAAAAAAAATGCAGTGTGAAAGTTTATGAAAGCCATTAGTATTAAGTTTTTGTGCTTTTACAATACATGCATATAATTTTTAACCCTGGACTTACTCTCTCTAATTTGATTTACCCGCCTAAAACTGCTGTTATCAACACTACGCAGTACTGGTGAGTTAAACAACCCATAACTTCTCTTAATTTACCAGTATGTCTTCTGTAATACATTATTAAGTAAAAAATTTGTGTAAAACATAATGTTAATATGTGCCATATTGTATTATGAATAAATGAAAAAGTGATCCATTCGGTAAAATTTCAATTTAAACATGAAATGAAGGGTCTTAGGGGCCCCACCCAAAAAGTCCGAAAAGCTTGATAATCCGGATGATTCTCAGTCCACTGCCATTCGGATTAATGAACTTTTACTGAATACAGTAAGACTTCACTATAACAGACTAATTGGGGCTCAGGCCAGTCCGAAATATGCGATTTTCCAATAAAAGCGACATCCGGACTTACCCCTGCTAATCCGGACTTTTTCTGATATATCAGACATTAGTCCGGATTGCATCGATAGTTTTCACCACCATTGCAGTATTGTACTGTGTTATACCTTCACTACATTAATCAAATGGTATAATAATACTGTACTGTGCACTGAAAAACATGTCTTTTACTTGTTTTATTGTGGTGAACATAGCTGAAGTTGTCAGGCATTCCGGACTGCTTTCTGGCTATATCGGACTTTTTCCGATATATAGGAGTTTAGTCCGGTAGCTCCTCGAGTCCGATAAAAGCGAATTCCGGTCTACTGAAGTCCGTTATATCGAGGTTTTACTGTATATAT
>JAGKTI010001064.1:0-22525 GCA_018397915.1 Birgus latro | reverse complement strand
TTCGTTGAAAGCAGTGATAAGAAACAGGGAGGTGAGCATGAAAGTGAAAAAGTTGTTACATGACAGTAATCCCTCCAATATCCGATGTAATAGAGCCAAAGGCATGTCCGAATATTGGTTTTGTCCGAATATTGGGCCCTGAAGCTCCAGCACTGGTCATTCATGACCCTAACCTAACCTAACCTAAATCAGAAAACTATCTTCCTACCTCCCTACTGGACATGTATAGCACTTATTTAGGTCCCTTTTCACATAGATAATGAACACAAAGCATGAATTAATTGAATTTTAACCAAAAATTGATGATTTAGAGGTGAGTGAGGCATAGGTGATCAGAACTTGCCAGCATAGTATAAGTAAGTATCTGACATGGAAATCATCTTTTCTCACATTTTATGCACTAAATTATTGGATACAAAGCATCAAACATTAAATGATGTAAATTTGCTACCAGAAAAATGGTTAGGTTAGGTTATGGCCAGACATGAAATTCACTGCCTTTCACCTTTTTCATAGCTGGTGCACTTAAAAACCTTCCATGAAAAAATTATAATTGCAAGCAGGAAATTATGATTAACATTTTTGGTAATTTTTTAAGATATTTATAGCATGATGAAAACAGGTTAGGCATGAAAATCTTTATGGTAAGCATAGGTTAGGTTAGGATGGGTTAGGTTAGGTTAGTTTAGGACCGGACATGAAATTCACTGCCTTTCGCCTTTTTCATAGCTGGTGCACTTAAAAACCATGCATGAAAAAATTAAATTGCAAGCAGGAAATTATGATTAACATTTTTGGTAATTTTTTAAGACATTTACAGCATGATGAAAACAGGTTAGGCATGAAAATCTTTATGGTAAGCATAGGTTAGGTTAGGTTAGGTTAGGTTAGGTTAGGTTAGGTTAGGACTGGACATGAAATTCACTGCCTTTCACCTTTTTCATAGCTGGTGCACTTAAAAAACATGCATGAAAAAATTAAATTGCAAGCAGGAAATTATGATTAACATTTTTGGTAATTTTTAAAAACATTTACAGCATGATGAAAACAGGTTAGGCATGAAAATCTTTATGGTAAGCTTAGGTTAGGTTAGGATGGGTTAGGTTAGGTTAGGTTAGGTTAGGACCGGACATGAAATTCACTGCCTTTCACCATTTTCATAGCTGGTGCACTAAAAAACCATGCATGAAAAAATTAAATTGCAATCAGGAAATTATGATTAACATTTTGGGTAATTTTTTAACACATTTACAGCATGATGAAAACAGGTTAGGCATGAAAATCTTCATGGTAATCATAGGTTAGGTTAGGTTAGGATAGGTTAGGTTAGGTTAGGTTAGGATAGGATAGGTTAGGTTAGGTTAGGTTAGGTTAGGTTAGGACATGAAATTCACTGCCTTTCACCATTTTCATAGCTGGTGCACTTAAAAACCATGCATGAAAAAATTAAATTGAAAGCAGGAAATTATGATTAACATTTAGGGTAATTTTTTAACACATTTATAGCATGATGAAAACAGGTTAGACACGAAGATCATTATGGAAATCATATTGCACACAGTTTATGCATGAGATTAATGATATGGAAAGAACAAAACAAGGAATTTTGATGGAGTTAGGGTATTTACGAAAATGAAGCCACTGTCCTGATGTATAACTCGCTCTATCATCTCAGACTTTGACACGAAGAAATTGCACCACACAACCTTAGCAATTTACAATCACCAGCACTTCTCACCAACACTTTCCACAACGTTTTTTTTTGCATAACTGGGATCACATCACTTCACTGCACTCTACATAACAGTAAATTCCCATGTGGTCTAGTTACGAGTCCTGGAGCCTTGTGAACTCAGCAGCAGGTTTCAGCTCCGTTCCACGTACCAACACACCAGCGGCACGTTGTTGTCGTTACCAAATCAGTGTGGATCGGTCGATGTCTGCATACTTAGGACTAAACATCACCTTCCTCTCCACGTTTTGTTTGGTCTTCGAAGCGAAATCAACCATGTACTGCTGTAGTTTGTCTTGGGACTTCTTGATATCAAACAAGGTGGAGCGAGGGAGATTGCATTCACGACGAATCCGTGATGTCAGCCACCGGCGTCCATCTTTTCCAATACCCTTCCCCCTTCTTCTCCAAAGTCAAAACCACTTTCTTCCTCTTCTCAGGTGGCGGGGCCATCATCACACACATGATGAAGAAGGTGAAGAGCAGCATCAAGCACTGTAGGAGGTAGGGTATCACCACAAAAGCAATCACTTCGGCCACCATTGTCGGAGCTGTTCATGAGGCAGCAACTGAGTGGGAAATGGGACCGACAGACAGGCGCCACGCGCGTAAACACAGCTGATCGGTAATCGTGGGAAATTCAACCTGACGCGGTCCAAAAAATTCGATTTTTTCCCCGATTTTTTTCCAATTTGGGGGCATTTTGGCGGTTGGGCAGCCCACGATATCCGAATAGTGAGGGTGTTCGAGTATTTGACATCCGAATAATAGAGGGATTACTGTATATATATATACCTATATAGTAATCCCTCCACTATCCGACGTAATAGAGCCAAAGGCATGTCCGGATAGTGGTCTTGTCCAGATATTGGCCCTGAAGCTCCAGCACTGATCATTCATGACCCTAACCTAACCTAACCTAAATCAGAAAACCACCTACCTACCTCCCTCCTGGACATGCATAGCACTTAAGACACCATTCACATAAATAATTGGCACAGAGCATGAATTAATTGAATTTTAACCCCAAAATGATGAATTTGAGGTGAATAAGGCAGGGGTGTTCACGAGTTGGCAGCTTAGTGTAAGTAAGTATCGGACGTGGCTATCACTATGAAAATCATCATTTCTCATATCTTATGCACTAAAATATGGGTTACAAAGCATCAAATAAATAAATTGTTACCAGAAAAAGAGTTAGGTATGACAAAGGTGTTCACTGTTCACCAACAGCACCGGTCATTCTTGACCCTAACCTAACCTAACATAAATCAGAAAACCACCTACCTACCTCCCTCCTGGACATGCATAGCACTTAATTAAGACCTCATTCACATAAATAATTGGCATAAAGCATGAATTAATGGAATTTTAACCCCTAAATGATGATTTTGAGGTGAGTAAGGCAGACATGATTATTACTGAGAAAATCACCTTTTCACAGCCTATGCACTCAAATATGGGACACAAAGTATGAAGTAAATATAATGTAACCAGAAAAATTTTGATTTAGAGGTGTGTGGGGCAAAAATTTTCACCAGTTGACTGGATAGTGAACGTATGTAAGAGACATGGTAATCACTGAGAAAATCACCTCTTTCACAGCCTGTGCACTCAAATATGGGACACAAAGCATGAAGTAAATAAAATGTAACCAGAGAATGAGAATTTAGAAGTGATTATGGAAAATGTTTATTAGTTGATAATGTTTACTTACAGTCCATGATTGTTGTTTACCCCCATCTCCAAGGTTTTTACAGTGGTCATAATTGGTCTTGAAGCATGTCCAGTAATCCAGTGTTTAACTACACTTAATCCTTAGTAGTGTGACTTTTGATTATTTAAACAAGAACGAAAATATCGCAGCAATCGGACAGCCATCCACTGTTCACGGGAGTCGAGACAGAACTAGTAGGAGGGAGATTGAGCGGGAAGGGAGCTAGTCAGCGCAGGAGGGAAATTCAAACTGACGTTGTCGGGAAAAATTGGATTTTTTTTGGGGGGGTTTCGGCCATCAGCCCACGATATCCGAATAGTGATGTATCCAGATAGTGGACGTCCGGATAGTAGAGAAATTACTGTATTTATATATATTACTTCCCCCCATCACTTCCCTCCTGTGACTTCCTCATGGCTGACATTAAAATTTATTCAGCTGAAGTAATTTCTGCCATCACTGGCCTTAATGCTAACAGGGCATATGTGCCTGATGAATTCCCTCCTGTTGTCTTCAAGATCTGTGCTTCTGTGCGTACACCTTGTCTAGGTAAACTCTTTCGCCTTTGTCTTTCTTGCTGGAAGTTTGCTCTCATTCAGCCAGTCCCAAAGAAGGGTGACCATTCCTAACCCTCTGACTATCATCCAATTGCTTTGAAATCCTGTGTCTCAAAAGTTTTCGAGTCAATTCTTTACAGAAAAATTTTAAAGCATCTTTCCTATCACAACCTTCTTTCTGATTGTCAGTATGGATTCTGTCAGGGATGCTCCACTGGCAATCTTCTCACCTACCTTTCAGACTCCTGGTCATCCTCCTTTTGGGACTTTGGCGAAAGCTCTGCCATTGCACTAGAGATCTCAAAGACTTTCGATCGAGTCTGGCATAAATCTTAAATTTTCAAACTGCCCTCTTACGGTTTCTGTCCATCTATCTTTGCCTTCATCTATAGCGTCCTTTCTGGTCGTTCTATAGCCGCTGTTTTAGACGGCCATCGTTCTTCTCCTTGGTTTATCAACAGTGGTGTTCGTCATGGCTCTGTCCTATCACCAACTCTCTTCCTTTTTTTCATCAATGACCTTCTAAGCTGTACATCTAACCCTTTCCACTCGTATACTGATGATTCCACCTTCACCTTTCCATTTGGTTCCTACAGCATCAATCTCAGCAGTTACTTTAACAAACAAGGGATGAAAGTTTGGCACATCTAATGTCTCACTTGGCTCGGCTCTCTGATTTTGGTAAAAATAATCTTGTTTTCAACGCACCAAAAACTCAGTTTTTACACCTATCAGCCTTACACAGTCTTCCACAGGATTACCCACTGTTTAATATTGTAATGTCCAGCTCAATCCTGCATCATCCTTGAACATGCTTGGGGTTTCATTCACTCAGAACTTATCTTGGAAAGATCATATTGCATCTCTTTTAAAGTCTGCTTCCAAGAGATTGGTTGTGCTAAGCCGACTCCATACCTTCTTTACCCCTGCACAGTTGTTGACTTTATACTCGGGTTTTATTTGCCCCTGTGTGGAGTACAACTCTCATGTGTGGGGAGGCTCCCCACATACAGCTCTTCTCAATAAGGTGGAGTCAAAGGCTTTTCGTTTCATTAACTCTCCTTCTCTTACTGGCTCCCTTCAACCTCTGTCTCTTCGCCTCACTGTTGCATCTTTATCTCTTTTCTATTGCTACTTCAGTGGTCACTTCTCCAAACTGTCTGCTTGCATCCCTCCACCTTTACGATGGGTGTGTAGCACCCATCTACCAACAAAATCTCTTCCCTTTTCTGTCCAACTCTCTAATGCAAGAGGTAACTGTTAATCCCATTCCTTCATTTATGCAAGAGGTCAGCTTTGGAACTGTCTCCCTCTGTCTGTATTTCCTACTTCCTATGATCTCCACCCTTTCAGATGCAGTGTGTCCATCTTTAAATGAATGGATCTTGAATTTAGCTCTCTTTTGTATTGTTTTTGTTTTTTTCTTGGAAGGTATGGTTTGCAGGCTCCTGGTCTTTGGTTCCTTCTTTCATGTATAAAATATAAACAGAAAAATTCATGAACCGGCAAAATAAATACAGTAATCCCTCTGTTATTCGGATCTCCCAATATTCGGACATCATGGGCTGTCCACCCCCCAAAATGCCCAAAAATTCGAAAAAATTCGAAAAAAATCCATTTTTTTCCGACCGCGTCAGTTTGAATTTCCCGCGTGCGCCGATTGGCTGTGTTTACGCGCGTGGTGCCTGTCTGTCTGTCCCATTTCCCGCTTTGCTCCTGGCTCGTGAACATGCTCCGACAATGGCGGCCGAAGTGATTGCTTTTGTGGTGATACCCTACCTCCTGCAGGGTCTGATGCTGCTCTTTATCTTCTTCATCTTGTGTGATGATGGCCCTGCCTCCTGAGAAGAGGAAGAAAGTGGTTCTGACTCTGGAGAAGAAGAGGGAAGGGTATTGGAGGTGGACGCCGGGTGGCCGACATCTCGGATTCGTTGTGAATTCAATCTCCTTCGCTCCACCTTCTTTGATATCAAGAAGTCCCGAGACAAACTAGAGCAGTACACGACTGATTTCTCTTCGAAGACCAAACGAAACGTGAAGAGGAAGGTGATGTTTAGTCCTAAGTATGCAGACATCGACCAATCCATGCTGATTTGGTATCGACAACAACGTGCTGCTGGTGTGTTGGTACGTGGAACGGAGCTGAAAGCTGCTGCTGAGAAATTCGCAAGGCTCCAGGACTCGTCACTAGACCACACGGGAATTTACTGCTATGTAGAGTGCAGTGAAGTGATGTGATCCCAGTTATGCAAAAAAAACGTTGTGGAAAGCGTTCGTGAGAAGTCCTGCTGATTGTCAGTTGCAAAGGTTGTGTGTGGTGGAATTTCTTTGTGTCAAAGTCTGAGATGATAGAGCGAGTTATACATCAGGACGGCGGCTTCTCTTTCGTAAGTACTCTAACTTCATCAAAATTCCTTGTTTTCTTCTTTCCATATCATTAATCTCATGCATAATCTGTGTCCAAGATGATTTCCATAATGATTTTCATGTCTAACAGGTTCTTAGCATGCTGTAAATGTGTTAAAAAATTTCCCTAAATGTTAATCATAATTTCCTGCTTTCAATTAAATTTTTTCATGCATGGTTTTAAGTGCACCAGCTATGAAAAAGGTGAATGCCAGTGAATTTCATGTCCGGTCATAACCTAACCTAACCTAACATTGTGTTAATCATAATTTCCTGCTTTTAATGTAATTTTTTCATGCATGGTTTTAAGTGCACCAGCTATGAAAAAGGTGAATGCCAGTGAATTTCATGTCCGGTCATAACCTATCCTAGCCTAACCTAACCTAACCTAACCGAACATTGTGTTAATCATAATTTCCTGCTTTTAATTTAATTCTTTCATGCATGGTTTTAAGTGCACCAGCTATGAAAAAGGTGAATGCCTTTGATTATTGTGCAAGATGATTACCTTATAGATTTTCATGTCTAACCTGTTTTCAGCATGCTGTAGATGTGTTGAAAAATTTCCCTAAATATTAATCATAATTTCCTGCTTTCAATTTAATTTTTTCATGCATGGTTTTTAAGTGCACCAGCTATGAAAAAGGTGAATGCCAGTGAATTTCATATCCGGTCATAACCTAACCTAACCTAACCTAACCTAACCATTTTTCTGGTAACAATTTACATCATTTACTGTATTTGATGCTTTGTATCCAATAATTTAGTGAATAAAATGTGAGAAAAGATGATTTCCATGTCCGATACTTACTTAAACTATGCTGGCAAGTTCTGACCACCTATTTCTCACTCACCTCTAAATCATCATTTTTTGGTTAAAATTCAATTAATTCATGCTTTTTGTGCATTATATATGTGAAAAGGGACCTAAATAAGTGCTATACATGTCCGGTAGGGAGGTAGGAATGTAGTTTTCTGATTTAGGTTAGGTTAGGTTAGGGTCATGAATGACCAGCTTGAAGGCCCAATATTCTGACAAGACCAATATTCGAACATCCCTTTGGCTCTGTTGCGTCGAGTAATGGGTAGATTACTGTATATATACTGTATATATACAGTAATCTCCCTACTATCCAGACGTCCACTGTCCGGATGCATCACTATTCAGACATCGTAGGCTGTCTGACCCCTAAAATACCCAAGAATTCGAGAAAATCTGAGAAAAATCTGATTTTTTTGGACCCTGTCAGTTTGAATTTCCCGCATGCGCCGAACAGCTGTGTTTTCGCGCCTCCTGCCTCTTTCACAGTCTCATTTCCCGCTCCAGTACTGGCTCATCAACACAGTTTCAAAATGGCTTCTCATGTGCTTGGTTTTGTGGTGATACCCTACCTCCTGCAGGGCTTGATGCTGCTCTGCACCTTCTTCATCATGTGTGTGATGATGGCCCTGCCACCTGAGAAGAGGAAGAAAGTGGTTCTGACTCTGGAGAAGAAGAGGGAGGTATTGGAGAAGGTGGACGCCGGGTGCCCGACATCACGGATCCTCCGTGAATTGAACCTCCCTCGCTCCACTTTGTTTGACATCAAGAAGCCCCGAGACATACTACAGCAGTACACAGCTGATTTCGGTTCGAAAACCAGATGGAACATGGAGACGAAGATGATGTTTATTCCTAAGTATGCTGAGATTGACTAAATTCTCCAGGACTCGTCACTAGACCACACGAGAATTTACTGTTATGTACACTGCAGTGAAGTGATGTGATGCAAGGTATGCGAAAGAAAACGTTGTGGAAAGTGCGTATGAGAAGTGCTGGTGAGTGTAAAGGGCAGCGGAAGTGCTAAAGTGTGTCAGGTGCAAGGGCTTACTGTCAGAGTCTGAGATGACCGAGTGAGTTACACATCAGGACGGCATCATCATCAGGGTTGCCATTTTAGCGCGAAACGCGCTAGAGTTAGCGCTTTTTGATGATTGATAGCGCGATAATTTTGAAAATAGCGCCATGGCGCTATTTGGCGCGTTTTTACCCAATTTACCTCCAGATTTAGCGATTTTACCTACATTTCAAATATACAATACTTAGTTTTCCTGGAACACTTTAAGGTATCAGAAAAAGTAGTTTAATTTTTTTTACAAAGTGATAAATCACGCAGTTTGTACTATTTACTGTGTGGACTCATGTACTTGTGGAGCAAAGTTGGACGTGTCCACGACGAGTGAGTTCCCTCACTTCCCCATACATATGTTCCTGCCTCGTCGTGGACTGGTCAGTAGAGAGTTAAACCTCGGTGTGATAAGTTGTTGCCACTTATGTCTTCCTCGATTAGCCTATTATTTCTGACTGCCTGCATCATGAGTAGCAAAATTAAAAAATACAACACTTCCGAGTTCAGTGGCTAACTGACTCCAGGTTTAAAGACTGGCTATTAAAAGTAGACGGAGACGATACGAAATGTTTCTGCAAGTACTGCAAATGCACGATAGCTGCAAAGTTGAGTGATTTAGAAAGGCACAAAAAGACATTGAAACACAAGAAGGCTGAGGAACCATTTTCGTCACAAAGACAACCCAAACTTCAGTTTGTGAAACCAAGTAGTGTTCATAGCTGAACATTGCTTTTTGAGAGTAGTGGATCATTTAAGTGCGCTCTGCAAATATCATTTCTCGGACAGTAAAGGATGTAAAGACCTAAAACTGAAAAGATCAAAGTGTAGTGCTGTTGTGTGTAATATACTTGCTCCATATTTTGCACGTGATTTGAAAAATGACATTGGAAACAGTAAATTTAGTTTACTGATAGACGAGAGCAATGACATATCTGTAACCAAGCTTCTAGGAATAGCTATTCGTTATTACTCGGAGGGAAAAAAACTTGTTGTGGTTACATTCTTGGACCTAGTTGAGTTGAGAGAATGTAATGCTGATGCAATCTGTCATGCACTGAAGGATTCTTTGAAACGTAATGGACTTGAGTTGCAGAATCTTATTGCCCTTGGCACTGATAATGCTTCAGTTATGATTGGTGTCAATAGTGGAGTTTATGCAAGGCTAAAATCTGAAATTCCTCATCTAATGTTAGTCAAATGTGTGTGTCACTCACTTCAGCTCGCTGTTTCTCATGCTGCTACCGAATGTCTACCTAGGCATTTGGACTTCTTGATCCGAGACACAAATAACTGGTTTTCACAATCTGCAGTGTGCCAAACTAGATACAAGGAACTGTATGGACTAATAAACAAAGGAAAGCCTCCCTTGAAACTAATACAGATGAGCCAGACCCGATGGATGTCCATTGAATCCGCAATTCTAAGAATAGTGCAGCAGTGGACTGAGCTCAAAACCCATTTTGACTTTGCAAGAAAAAATGAGCGATGCTACACTGCAGATCTTTTGTTCTTAATGTTTAGTGTCATGAGAAATTATGTGTTTCTCATATTTTTGAAACAAATTCTTAGTGAAGTTCAAAGTGTGAATAAGAAATTCGAAGCTGATGTCCAAGACCCAACAAAGTTGCTCAGTGATCTAGTGCATCTTATTGACTCCCTTAGTGCTAAAATTGTCATACCAGGTAAAAAGTTAAAGGAAAGTGATTCCCTTCAGGAACACTTGAATCCCAAGCTGTATCTTGGCTATGAGTTTGAAAAAAAACATGTCTGAATACAAGTTTCCTGATGAGATCGCGAGTGATATTCAACGAAGATGCATAGAATTTGTAATAGAGCTTGTCACACAACTTCGTCAACGCCTGCCTGAGAACTTTAAAGTACTCCAGTCAATGTCATCCTTCAGTGGGAGTGAATGCCTAAAGCCAGTGAAAAATGATATATTGGACCTTGCAAAATTGTTTGTTGATGATGCAGAAATACTCACGTGCATCGATTTCCAGTGGAGAAAACTTCATACTCTCCAGTGGACACAGACATCTGACACTTATTGGACTGTGGGCAGAAATAGCTTCATATAGGGATGCGACTGGAGAAAATCCTTTCAAAGAACTGTCTGACTTGGCCTTAACAATACTCTGTTTACCCCATTCTAATGCAGATGTGGAACGGGTTTTTAGTCAGATGGGTATTGTCAAGTCGAATATGCGTAACCGATTAGCCATCAAGAGCTTAAACGCTGTTTTGACAATCAAGTATGGACTGAGAAGGCATGGCAAATCCTGTCATGATTATAAACTACCTGAGAGTGTCTTGAGAAAAATTGGGCCAGTGGAAGCATATCAGACCTCATCTCAACCATCAACATCATCTCAGTCAGACCAGGGAGCAGAGACATTCACCGAGGAAGATCAAGGAGAGATCATAGAGTGGGATCTAGCAGATCTACAGTAACCCAAGTACCACAGTCATAGCTGGTGAGTGTAAAAGTGTACTTGAAATATGTGTGTAGGTCAGAATCAACGTATCGTGTGTAGAAACATTAGTTGGCGCTTTTTTTGGTGCCTTTTTCGGAATATTTAGCGCTCTTTAGCGCGTTTTTATTAACAATCTAGCGCTATTTCGTGAATTTGAGATGGCAACTCTGATCATCATTCGCATGAGTACCCTAACTTCATCAAAATTCCTTGTTTTGTTCTTTCCATATCATTAATCTCATGCATAAACTGTGTGAAAGATGATTTCCATAATGATTTTCATGTCTAACCTGTTTTCAGCATGCTGTAAATTGGTAAAAAAAATTCCCATAAATGTTAATCATAATTTCCTGCTTTCAGTTGAATTTTTTCTTGCATGGTTTTGAAGTGTACAAGCTATGAAAAAGGTGAATACCATTGATTTGTGTGTTAGATGATTTCCATAATGATTTTCATGTCTAACCTGTTTTCAGCATGCTGTAAATTGGTAAACAAATTCCCATAAATGTTAATCATAATTTCCTGCTTTCAGTTTAATTTTTTCATGCATGGTTTTGAAGTGCACAAGCTATGAAAAGGTGAATGCCATTGATTTGTATGTAAGATGTTTTGCATAATGATTTTCATGTCTAACCTGTTTTCAGGATGCTGTAAATTGGTAAAAAAATTACCATAAATGTTAATCATAATTTCCTGCTTTCAATTTAATTTTTTCATTCTTGTTTTACCACTAATATTGAAATGCACCAGCTGTGATAAAGGTGAATGCCAGTGAATTTCATGTCCGGTCATAACCTAACCTAACCTAACCATTTTCTTAATCATAATTTCCTGCTTTTAATTTAATTTTTTCATTCATGGTTACCACTAGTAATGAAGTGCACCAGCTGTGAAAAGGTGAATGCCATTGATTTTCATATCCAGTACCTAAACAAAGCTGCTAACTCAGTGAACAGCTGACCCTAACTTACCTCAAATTCATTCTTTTTGGGTTCAGTTTAAATGAATTTGTGTTCATTATTTTAGTGCACTAGCTGTGAAAAAGGTGAATGCCAGTGAATTTCATGTCCAGTCATAACCTAACCTAACCTAACTTAACCATTTTGTTAATCATAATTTCCTGCTTTTAATTTAATTTTTTCATGCATAGTTACCACTAGTATTGAAGTGCACCAGCTCTGAAAAAGGTGAATGCCATTGATTTTCATGTCCAGTACCTAAACAAAGCTGCCAACTCAGTGAACAGCTGTGCCTAACTTACCTCAGATTCATTCTTTTTGGGTTAAATTTAAATGAATTCATGCTTTGTGTTCATTATTTTAGTGCACTAGCTCTGAAAAAGGTGAATGCCAGTGAATTCCATGTCCCGTCATAACCTAACCTAACCTAACCATTTTTCTGGTAATAATATACATCATTTACTGTATTTGATGCTTTGTATCCAATAATTTAGTGCATAAAATGTGAAAACATGATTTTCATGTCCGATTCTTACTTATACTATCCTGGCAAGTTCTGAGCACCTATGCCTTACTCACCTCTAAATCATCATTTTTTGGTTAAAATTCAATTAATTCATGCTTTGTGTGCATTACTTATGTGAAAGGGGACCTAAATAAGTGCTATACATGTCTGGTAGGGAGGTAGGAAGGTAGTTTTCTGATTTAGGTTAAGATTATTTTAGGGTCATGAATGACTGGTGATGGAGCTTCAGGGCCACTATCCGGAGAAGACCACTGTCCGGACATGCCTTTGGCTCTATTATGTCGTATAGTGGAGGGATGACTGTATATATATATATATATATATATGACGCAAAGAAGAATAGATTTTGGGATGAATTAATACGTGTAGTAAGTGGTATGGGTGATGATGAGGCAGTGGTTCTGGGAGGGGATTTAAATGGTCATGTGGGTGAAGCAGCTCAAGGTTATGAAGGAGTCCATGGAGGATGTGCATATGTGAGGAATGCGGAAGGGGAAAGAATACTCGAGTTTGGGGAGGCTATGGACATGATTGTGTGCAACACACATTTTAGAAAAAGAATGAGTCGGTTGATTACGTACGAGTCCGGGGGAAATAGTAGTCAGATAGATTATTTTCTGGTCAGGAGGGTTGATAGGACGTTAGTGAGGGATGTTAAAGTTATAGGAAGTGAGGAGTGTGTTCAGCAGCTTAAACTGTTGATTTGTGACATGGTGCTTAAGGAATGAGTGATGAGAAGGAGGACATATGTACCTAGGAGGAAAATATGGAAGCTGGGAAACCAATCAGTAAGGGATGCCTTTTATAGTGAGATGAGGAGAGTGGTGGCTGAACAGGGAGCCGTAGATAGAGGCGTTAATGAACAGTATAGAGCCCTTAAGAACAACCTCTTGGGAGTTACTGATGCAAAATGCGTTTGGACAAGAGGCCCACCAAGACATAAAGTAACTTGGTGGTGGGATGAGGGTGTAGAAACTGCAGTTAAGGAGAAAAGAAGGCTTTTCCTGGAATGGAAGAAGGGTGGTAACAGGGAGGAGTACTTGGCTGCCAAGCGCAGGGCTGGATGAGAGGTATACAGGGCGAAGTCTGAGTCACAGAGACTTTTACTTGATAATCTAAATCATGGAGAAAGGAAAAATATGATTTTTAGGGTGACAAATCAGGTGAAGAGGGATAATAGGGGCATTGTAGGTGAGCAGTGTGTGAAGGATGATGAAGGAATGGTAGTGGTGAACAATGGGGATATTAAAGATGCATGGAGAGAGCATTATAGCCAGTTGTTGAATGAGGAGTTTGATTGGGATAGGGAAGGTTTGGAGCCAGCAGATCCAGTGTTTGGCCCTTGGCCTTTGATTGACGTTGCTACTGTGAGTCCGGCAATAGGCTGGATACGGGTGGGGAAGGCGGCAAGTGTGTCTGGGTTGACTGCCAAAATGTTGAAGGCCTCAGGAGGTACTGGGGTGAGGTTAGTCACTGACCTGATAAATATGATTATATGATTGTATATGATTATATGATTGTGTTGTCCCAGATGATTGGCTGAAGAGTGTAATTGTAAATATGTACAAAGGGAAGGTTGATGCCCTGGAAAGGGGAAATTACAGAGGTATAAAGCTCTTAGATCAGATAATGAAAGTAATGGAGAGAGTTCTAGAAGGTATGATTAGAGAAAGAGTGAATATCGATGAGATGGAGTTTGGGTTTATGTCAGGCAGGGGGACCATTGATGCCATATTCATTGTTTGACAGCTTCAGGAAAAATATATTGGAAACAAAAGGGAATTGTATTTTGTTTTTGTAGATTTGGAAAAGGCCTTTGACAGAGTCCCTAGGGATGTGGTGAAGTTGGCAATGAGAAAGCTAGGGTTGAAAGAGTGGCTGGTTAGGGTGGTTATGGCCATGTACGTGGGTGCTCGCACCCAGGTAAGAGTGAATGGAGTTTTGAGTGATGAGTTTTCTGTGAATGTTGGTGTGCATCAGGGGTCAGTTTTGAGTCTCTTGTTGTTTATCATGGTGCTTGAAGCCCTCTCACGTGACTTCAGAGATGGACTTCCGTGGGAGATTTTTTTTTTTTTTTTTTTTTATGCAAGGAAGAAGGAACCAAGGGTCATGGGCCCACATACTTTTTTTTTTTTTTTTTCATGCAAGGAAGAAGGAACCAAGGGCCATGGGCCCGCATACTGTTCCTTCCAAGAAAAAGTAAAAACAATACAAAAGATAGCCGAATTCAAGATCCATTCATTTCGAGATGCCTGGACACACTGCGTTTGAAAGACTGGAGATCATAGGAAGCAGGGAATACAGACAGAGGGAGACAGTTCCAGAGTTGACCAGTTGCATAAATGAAGGACTGGGAGTAACGGTTAACTCTTGGATTAGAGAGTTGGGCAGAAAAGGGATGAGAGTTTGATGCTAGAAGGGTACTACGTGCCCGTCGTAGAGGTGGAAGGATGCAAGCAGATGGTTCAGATGAACAGTGACCATTGAAGTAGTGATAAAAGAGAGATAAAGAAGCAACAGTGCGGCGAAGAGACAAAGGTTGAAGGGAATCAGTAAGAGGAGGAGAGTTAATGAGACGAAAAGCCTTTGACTCCACCCTGTTGAGAAGAATCGCATGTGGGGAGCCTCCCCACACATGAGAGTTGCACTCCATACACTGACGAATAAAACCCGTGTACAAGGTCAACATCTGTGCAGGGGTAAAGAAAACTCGGAGTCGGCCCAGCACACCTAATCTCTTGGAAGCAGATTTCACAAGAGATGTGATATGTTCTTTCCAAGACAAATCGCGAGAGAATGAAACCACTAGCATGTTCAAGGATGATGCAGGACTGAGCTGGACATTATTAAACATTAGTGGGTAATCCTGAGGAAGATTTTGTCGGGTTGATAAGTGTAAGAACTGAGTTTTTGATGCATTAAAAATAACAAGATTATTTTTACCCCAATCAGAGATATGAGCCAAGTCAGACATTGTGTGTGCCATAGCCTCATCCCTTGTTTGCTGAAGTAACTGCTGAGATGGATGTTGCGGAAATCGAATGGAAAGGTGAAGGGTGGAATCATCAGCATATGAGTGGATAGGGTTAGATGTACAGCTTAGAAGGTCATTGATGAATAAAAGAAAGAGAGTTGGTGATAGGACAGAGCTCTGAGGAACACTAGTGTTGATAGGTCTAGGAGAAGAACGATGGCCGTCTACAACAGCGGCTAAAGAACGACCATAAAGGAAGCTAGAGATGAAGGCACAGATAGAAGGATAGAAACCGTAGGAGGGCAGTTTGGAAATTAAAGATTTATGCCAGACTCGATCGAAAGCCTTTGAGATGTCAAGTGCAATGGCAAGCTTTCGCCAAAGTCCCGAAAGGAGGATGACCAGGAGTCTGAAAGGTAGGTGAGAAGATCGCCAGTGGAGCGTCCCTGACGGAACCCATACTGACGATCAGAAAGATGGTTGTGACAGGAAAGATGCTTTAAAATTTTTCTGTTAAGAACTGATTCGAAAACTTTTGATACACAGGATGTTAAAGCAATTGGACCATAGTTAGAGGGTTGGGAATGGCTGAATGAGAGCAAACTTCCAGCAAGAAGGAAAGGTACAAGTTGAGAGACAAAAGCGAAAGAGTTTACCTAGGCAGGGTGTAAGCACAGAAGCACAGTTTTTGAGGACAACAGGAGGGACTCCATCAGGCCCATATGCCTTGTTAATATTGAGGCCAGTGATGGCAGAAAATACATCAGCTGAAGAAATTTTAATGCCAGTCACGAGGAAGTCTGAGGGGGGAAGTGATGGAGGAACAGCACCTGAATCGTCTAAGGTGGAATTGGAGGAGAAAGTCTGAGCAAAGAGATCTGCTTTATCAGTAGAAGAAATAGCTACAGAGCCATCAGAGTAGAAAAGAGGAGGGAAGGATGATGAGGTAAAGTTGTTAGAAAGGTTTTTGGCAAGGTGCCAAAAGGAGCGAGAAGACTTCGAGTTGGAGAGTTGGGAACATTTAGCACGGATGAAATTATTTTTAGCAGAGCAAAGAACAGACTTAGCACGATTCCGGGCAGAAATATAAAAAAGATGTGATTCAGGGGTGGGTTGGCTCCGGTACCTTTTAAAGGCCCCTTCTTTGTTGCAGACAGCATTAGAACAAGCGTGATTAAACCAAGGCTTTCTTGCAATAGTCAGAGGATATGGAAATGGAATGTATGCTTCCATGCCCGAGAGAATAACCTCTGCAATGCGCAGGGCACACTCAGATGGCTCCCGGCCGTGGAAGCAATAATCATTCCAAGGAAAATCAAAGAAGTACTGCCTGAGGGCCTCCCAATCTGCAGCTCCAAACTGCCACAGGCAGCGTTTCTTTGGAGGGTCCACAGGCTGTACTGGAGCAATAGGACAGGTTAAGGTAATAAGGTTATGATCGGAGGAGCCCAACGGAGAGAAAAGATTAACAGTGTAAGCAGAAGGATTAGTTGTTAGGAAAAGGTCAGGTATGTTGGAACTCTCTCCAAGGCGGTCAGGGATACGGGTAGGGTGCTGTACAAGCTGCTCTAGGTCATTAAGGATAGAAAAGATGTAGGCTTGTTCACCAGGTGGATCAGTGAAAGGAGAGGAGAGCCAAAGGTGGTGGTGAACATTGAAATCTCCTAGAATGGAGATTTCAGAAAAAGGAGAAATGGATAGAATGTGTTCCATCGTAGAAGTAAGATAGTCAAAGAATTTTTGATAGTCGGTACAATTAGGAGATAAGTAAACAGCACGGATATATTTAGTCAGAGAATGACAGGAGAGCCGAAGCCAGAGAGTAGAGAATTCAGAAGAATCAAGTTCAGGAACACGAGAGCAAGATAGATCGTTGCGTACATATACACAACAGTCACCTTTGGCTTTGAAATGAGAATAGAGAAAGTAGGAGGATACAGAAAAGGGTTTGCTGTCAGTTGTCTCAGACAGCTGAGTCTGAGAAAGAAAGAGAAGGTGAGGTTTAGAGGAGAAGAGGTGGTGCTCAACAGAGCGAAATTTAGAGGAAAAGCCGCGAATGTTACAGAAATGAAGAAGGAGTGAGTCAGACAGTGGTTCCAAGCAGCTCCGAGAGTCGTCACCGGGAGAGGGGCAGATGATGGGGGCATTTATGGTCCCCCCCCTTTGGACTCCGAGGCACGATTTTGAGTAGCCATTTTTTAGAATTTTTGAAAAGGAAGTGTAGCGTGTAGCGTGTATGTAGTTTGGTGTATGCTGATGATTTGGTGTTGATTGCAGAGAATGAAAAGGAGGCAGAGGAAAGATTTAAGAAGTGGAGAGATGGTATGGGGCACAAGGGCTTAAGGGTAAATGCAGGTAAAACAAAAGTGATGATATGTAGGGTTGGTGGCGGTATAATCAAAGGAGAGGGAGAGTGGCCATGTGCAGTTTGCCACAGGGGTGTGGGAAGTAATTCTATCTTGTGTAGTGTTTGTGATAAATGGGTGCACAAGAGATGTAGTGGTATTAGAGGTAGACTGTGAGATAATGCTGATTTCATGTGTGCGGCGTGTCAGGGAGAGCAGGTGGAGATTGTTAGGTGTGAGAGGATTGAACTTGCTGGTGAGTCTCTTGAGTGTGTGGAAGAGTTTTGTTATTTGGGAGACATGTTATGTGCCGGAGGTGGGGCTGGAGTTTGCTAGGGTGAGAAGTGGTTGGAAGAAGTTCAGGGAGCTGTTGCCTCTCTTGACATTGTTATTCCTCTCCTTACGTGCAAAGGGATCTTTGTATGCAGCATGTGTTAGGAGTGTGATTCTGTATGGTAGTGAGACCTGGGCAGTAAAGGAAGAGGATATTCGCAGGTTTAAACGTACAGAAATGACAATGATTAGGTGGATATGCAGCGCGTCCCTGCGCGCAAGGCCTGGGGTGGTTGGGTTTTCGATGGAAGAGTTGAAAGGTAGGATGGGACTGGACTGTATTGGTGTTGTGATGAGGAGAGGTAAGCTGAGGTGGTTTGGACATGTGGAGAGGATGGGGAATGATAATTGGGTACAGAGAGTGAGAAGTGTTAATACTGGGGGAGGGGTTGGGATGGGTAGACCTAGAGAAACATGGGACGAGGTCATTAATTGTGACTTAAGGGTTAAGGGACTGAACAGGGAGGCTGCCAGAGATCGAGCAGCATGGAGAGCCGCCATTAGGTGACCAAGGCCGACGCATGCAAGCATGTTGGAGCCATCAAAAATGAAATGAAACGAAACAATATATATATATATAGTATATTTACACACATACATAGTCTTTCTTTGTCTAGTACGGTTTTCACTAATACGAAAATGGTCTAACTCGGTACATTTTTCCAGAAGCACTGTCACTTCTACCACGGCCATTGAGGAATCTAACTCGGTTATTTGAACTGGGCCGGCGGTGTTGTGATGAATCATAGGAGCGTTGCCTTTCCATTGGGTGTCATCTATCTCCCATCAATCACGCTTCAGCATTCTTGCTTTTGAAGTACCTAGACAATCAGGACACTCCCTGCTCCTGCCTACCTTCCCACTCCTCCTGCTGAGAATTGTTATAAGTGCTGTTGACTTTGAAGGATTTTAACTAGTGTTCTCCCCTCTACCTCCTCCCCAGCGTAGTGTGTTTCCTCTTATCTTTTCTTAAGGTAAATGAAACGTGGCTTTCATCTATAATAATACTGTTTTATAATTTTTGGATCCATATTAATGCTTTCTAGGAGGTTATAATTGCGGGGTATTAAAAATAATTTGCAACACTTGAGAGGAAAAAGTGGACTTCGGCAGGGGTGTTGAAGGAAGGGGTTTCAAGCGTCACTGTAACTTGAAGTTTCTCAAACATGGTAGGGGTACGAAAGCAATTAACTGTATTAGCCGAGGACAGACTGTATGTATATATACTGTATATTATATATATGTATATATATATATATTTATATACAGTAATCTCTCTACCTTCCGGACGACCACTATCCGGTTACCTCACTGTTCAGACATCGTAGGCTGATGGTAAAAAAAAAAAAAAAAAAATCGACCCGGTCAGTTTGAATTTCCCGTGCACGGCAGCTGGCTTCCTTCCTGCACTCTCTCCCTCCTGTTAGCTTTCTCTCAACACCTGTGAGGAGTGGACAGTTGTCAAATCGTCTGCGGTATTTTCATTTTTGTTTAAACAATCTTAATTCACAGTGCTGAGGTTTTTTTTTTTTTTTTTTTAATGCATGGAAGAAGGAACCAAAGGCCATGGGCCCACATACTGTTCCTTCCAAGAAAAAACAAAAACAATACTAAAGAGAGCCAAATTCAAGATCCATTCATTTCAAGATGCCTGGACACACTGCGTTTGAAAGACTGGAGATCATAGGAAGTAGGGAATACAGACAGAGGAAGACAGTTCCAGAGTTGACCATTTGCATAAATGAAGGACAGGGAGTAACGGTTAACTCTTGCATTAGAGAGATGGACAGAAAAGGGATGAGAGTTTGTTGCTAGACTGGTACTACGTTCCCTTCGTAGAGGTGGAGGGATGCAAGCAGACAGTTCAGAGGAACAGTGACCGTTGAAGTAGCGATAGAAGATAAATAAAGATGCAACAGTGCGGCGAAGAGACAGAGGTTGAAGGGAATCAGTAAGTGGAGGAGAGTTAATGAGACGAAAAGCCTTTGACTCCACCCTATTGAGAAAGGCTGTATGTGGGGAGTCTTCCCACACATGAGAGTTGTACTCCATACACGGGCGAATAAAACCCGTGTACAAGGTCAACAACTGTGCAGGGGTAAAGAAATTTCGGAAACAGCTTAGCTCACCTAAACTCTTGGAAGCAGATTTCACAAGGGATGTAATATGTTCTTTCCAAGACAAATCCCGAGAGAATGAAACTCCAAGCATGTTCAAGGATGATGCATGACTGAGCCGGACATTATTAAACATTAGTGGGTAATCCTGAGGAAGATTTTGTCGGGTTGATAAATGTAAGAACTCAGTTTTTGATGCATTAAAAACCTTAGAGGTGGACATGTAAGTATCACTCAGTTGCTAAATATTTTTCCATAATCACTTCTAAATCCTCATTCTCTGGTTACATTTTATTTACTTCATGCTTTGTGTCCCGTATTTGAGTGCACAGGCTGTGAAAGAGGTGATTTTCTCAGTGATTACCATGTCTCTTACATACGTTCACTATCTAGTCAACTGGTGAATATTTTTGCCCTACTCACCTCTAAATCATAATTTTCTGGTAACAGTTTATTTATTTGATGCATTGTATCTCATATTTTAGTTCATAAGATGTGAGAAATGATGATTTTCATAGTGACTGCCACATCCGTTACTTAAAATAAGCTTTCATCTCTTGAACACCAATGCATTACATACCTCAAATTCATAATTTTTTGGTTAAAATTCGATTAATTCATGTTTTGTGTCCATTATTTATGAGAATGGGGTCGTAAATAAGTGCTATGCATGACCGGTAGGGAGGTAGGTAGGTGGTTTTCTGATTTAGGTTAGGTTAGGTTAGGATCAAGAATGACCGGTGCTGTTGGTGAACAGTGAACACCTTTCCATACCAAACTCTAAATCATCATTTTTCTGGTAATAGTTTATTTACTTGATGTTTTGTATCCCATATTTTAGTGCATAAGATGTGAGAAATGATAATTTTCATAGTGATTGCCACGTCCAATACTTACTTACACTAAGCTGCCAACTCGTGAACACCTATGCCTTATTCACCTCTAATTCATCATTTTGGGGTTAAAATTCGATTAATTCATGCTTTGTGCCCATTATTTATGTGAATGGGGCCTTAAATAAGTGCTATGCATGTCCAGGAGGGAGGTAGGTAGATGGTTTTCTGATTTAGGTTAGGTAAGGTTAGGGTCAAGAATGACCGGTGCTGTTGGTGAACAATGAACACTTTTGCCATACCTAACTCTTTTTCTGGTAACAGTTTTTTTATTTGATGCTTTGTATCCCATATTTTAGTGCATAAGATGTGAGAATAATGATTTTCATAGTGATTGCCTGATCCTGTACTTACACTAAGCTACCATCTCGTGAACACCTGTCCATTACTTACCTCAGATTCATCATTTTGGGGTTAAAATTCAGTGTCATGCTTTGTGTTCATTATTTAATGCATACTATGTGTGAAAGGGTGATTTTCATAGTGATTTCCATGTCTGATACTTACTTACACTTGCTGGCAAGTTGTGAGCACCTATGCCTTACTCATCTCTTAAATCATCATTTTTTGGTTAAAATTCAATTAATTCATGCTTTGTGTGCATCATTTATGTGAAAGAGGACTTAAATAAGTGCTATGAATGTCCAGTAGGAAGGTAGGTAGGTGATTTCCGATTTAGGTTAGGTTAGGTTAGGGTCATGAATGACCAGTGCTGGAGCTTCAGGGCCACTCTCCGGACAAGACCACTTTCCGGTCATGCCTTTGGCTCTATTACGTCAGACAGTGGGAAGATTACCGTATATATATGTACAATATATATATATATATATATATTTTTATATATATATTTATATATATTTATATTTATAT
This sequence comes from Birgus latro, assembly GCA_018397915.1. Taxonomy (NCBI): domain Eukaryota; kingdom Metazoa; phylum Arthropoda; class Malacostraca; order Decapoda; family Coenobitidae; genus Birgus; species Birgus latro. The sequence continues at coordinate 733 of JAGKTI010001064.1, read as the reverse complement.
ATACAGTATATATATATATTTATATATATATTTTTATATACAGTATATATATATATATATATATATTTAGTGGCTCGATCAGTAGAGAGGTGGCTTGTAGTCCCGACGGACCCATGTTCGAATCCTCGTTGGTGTAGGGAACTGTTTTAGGATTCGAATTTCATTAAATCAGGCTTTACTGATCTACCAGAAGACCCTCCGACATGTCGAAAAAATACCCCCGCTAATACCAGTACACCAGTCCTGTATGAGACACCCCTAGCATGTATTCAATATGGACAGTGGGTGTTAGTGCCAAAGTGGTGACATGTAGAGGTGTTGGTATGTAGGAGGACTGCTGGGCCTTGATTGCAGGCTGTGAAGCCTATGCCCAGAGTCGGACACATAAGAAATAGTAGTCAGATAGATTATTTTCTGGTCAGGAGGGTTGATAGGAGGAGATTAGTGAGGGATGTTAAAGTTATAGCGAGGAGTGTGTGCAGCAGCACAAACTGTTGATTTGTGACATGGTGCTTAAGGAACAAATGATGAGAAGAAGGACATATGTACCTAGGAGGAAAATATGGAAGCTGGGAAACCAATCAGTAAGGGACGCCTTTTATAGTGAGATGAGGAGAGTGGTGGCTGAACAGGAAGCCGTAGATAGAGACGTTAATGAACAGTATAGAGCCCTTAAGAACAGCCTCTTGAGAGTTACCGATGCAATATGCGGTTGGACAGGGGGCCCACCAAG